>CM076573.1:783382074-783459513 GCA_034641835.2 Pinus albicaulis | reverse complement strand
AGTGGAGTTTTGTGGATGTATTTTGTCCTTAGGATGGCGCTGACTGGATGATTGGGATCGTGGACCATCTTCCACAGAATCTTGCCTCCCAGTGCAAGTTTAACTAGAGTGGGGTCGCGAATTTGCAATCCACCCTCAGAGATCGATTTTTTAACCAGATCCCAGTTTACTAAGTGCATTTTATTCTAATTTCGCTTCCCTCCTTGCCATAAAAAGTCTCGAAGGAGTTTAGAGATCTAGTCCATCACATTTCTTGGTGCTAAGAGGAATGCTTCTTAGTAGATTGGGAGAGCAGACAACAGAGATTTGATTAGAATGAATTTACCACCTTTTTTTAGCCAGAAGCCTCCCCATGCTGAGATTTTTGATTTGATTTTACTGATGATTTCACTCCAAAGTGACCTCTTATTAACTCCATTTGAGATGGGGAGACCAAGATACTTGATCGTATCCCATTGGGCATGACCTTTGAACCCAAGGAGGTTCGAAACGCTTGTGAGATCTTGTTGTTCTATGTTCCAACTATATACTTCGCTTTTTCCCTCATTGACTAAAGCACTCGAGGCTCTGCAATAAATTTTAAGAACAATGTCAAAGGCTTTGGAAATTCTGGTGGAGGCACCTCCAAGAAGGAGGGAATCATCTGCGAAGAGAGCATGGTTCAGAGGGTCAGTGCCAATGGAGGGTTTGCGACCAAGAAGGGTTCCAACAATTATTTCAGCTGTGAGTTTTCGACTGAGGGAGTCCACCATCAAAATATACAGGAAGGGGGAGAGAGGGCATCCCTGCCTAATTCCTCTCTAAGCTTGAAAAAAATTGGCAGGGCATCCGTTGACTAGAGGGGCAATCTAAGGATTATCAATGCAGGCTTTTATAAGGCTAACAAAGTGGGTCAAGATGCCAAAGGAGAGGAGAAATTTGATGAGGAAAGAGCGGTTAACTCTATCGAATGCATTAGCCATATCTAGTTTTATCAACATTTCTTTCTCTTTCCGTTGTTTGCTTGAATGAATTGTCTCCTGGACTTGAATAACATTCTCTAGAATGTGCATGCCTTCAATGAATCCACCTTGAGAGCTGGAGATCAGCCTTTTGAGCAGAGGCTTGATCCTATTTGCTAAAAGTTTGGCCGAAATTTTAAAAGAAGCATTACAAAGCAATATGGGCCTGAATCTTGCAAATGTTTCAGGATTGGATTCTTTAGGAATTAAGGCAAGGTAGGTGGAGTTGGTTCCTCCTCCTATCTTAGCTTTTTTCAAAAACCCTCTTATCATTTTTTGGAGATCAGTTTTGATGATATCCCAACAAGACTTGTAGAAATGAATTGTGAATCCATCTGGCCCAGGGGCCTTATTTGATTCCATGGACTGAATAACTTTGATGATTTCCTCCTCAAAAATGGGGCTGAAGAGAGCTGTGTTGTCTTCAGGGCTGATGAGAAGAGGGATGTTTGAGAGGAGGTCAGCAGTTTCCTCCTCATTGCCTTGGGTACCCTCACTGTATAGATTCTTGAAGTGGATTTCCACAGCTTCTTTGATCTGGGTGAACCCTTTGCAGACTTGGCCCTCAGTTGTTTTAATTTCTAATATGTGGTTCCTGGAGAGTCGTGCTCTATATTTTCGGTGGAAGAAGGAGGTGTTCCGATCTCGTGCCTTTAGCCAAAAACTTCTGGATTTGATTCTACAATACTCTTCTTCCATTCGAAAGGATCAGAAGGTGGAGCATTGGGCTTTTACTTCTTTTTCCAGAAACTCTGTTGTGATGTCTTTGCTTTCCATTTTCACTTGCAGGGTCTGCAGAGTCTGCACTGCTTCTTTTCTTTGGCTGGTTGGGGTTAGGACTGGTTTCCTTATCCATTACTTCAGGGCTTGCTTTGTGCCCTTGAGTTTTTTCTCCCAGACATAGCTTGAGGACCCTATGAAGGATTTGGCCCAAGCTGTTTTCACTGTTTCTGTGAAGCCTTCTCTCTCGATCCATAGAGGACTGAATCAGAATGGGATTGGGCCCAGATCTTCTTCATCTTCCAGTAGAAGCTGTACTGGCTTGTGATCCGAGGTCAGTTTGGAAAGGATTTTAGTGATGATTATCTTCTTGTTCATCATCAGGGAGCTTTGCACAAGGAATCTGTCCAGGCGGGCAGAAATGTGGTTGATCCCAACTCTGTTATTGGACCAAGTGAAAAGACCTCGGACAGGATTGAAATCTAAGAGATCCCAAAGCTATGTGAGCTCTTCCACTGTGGCCAACATAGGGTCTCTGCTACTATTTCCTCCCCTCTTCTCTTTTTCTTTCAGGACTATATAAAGATCCCCGGCAAGGATAATGTTGCTGGGGGAATGTTGCTCTAAGAATGCTGAGAGATAATTCTAGCATTCTCGTTTTTCAAAATAAATGACAGGAACATAAAGATTCAAGAGAGAGATGGTCAACTTACATGCGCAGTGTGTCAGCTCCGTGAAGAGCCAGTGTTGGGTTTCATGTGATTTTTTCAGCTGGAATAGATCTTCCGTCCAAAGAGTTGCCAGCCGTCCAGAAGAGCCCCTTGAGCTTATTGCTTTACCTGCACTTTTCTTCCATTTTGACTTGCTGATATCTAGAAGGGCTTGCCCTTCTATCTTGGTCTCTTGGAGCATGAGAATTTTCGAGGGATCTATTTTCAAGAGGTCCTTAACTTCTTCAGCTTTTGAGGGATTCCCCAGTCCTCTACAGTTCCAAGAGACGAGTCACATTATTTACCTAAGGGGGGGTTAGAGCCTCTCTTAGAAGGCCTTTTTCTGGTATTTCTTCCAATATAAATCTCTATTGTGGACTGGCTTCCTTGTGTTTTAAGTCTTTTGGCCTCCTCTTCCCTCGCTTCTTTGCAGGATTTCCTTCTTGCCCTTCTTGAAGGGCGCTCGTAGGTTTCATCCTCCGAAGAGCCTGAGCTTTTCGCAGGTTTTTTCCTTGTGAATTATGCATATGAGGTATTGGAGGGTCTACCTTGGGAGGCTTCAATCTATATTGCTTCCCCTCCATATTTTTTGGGCAGGGAGATTTCTGTCTGTTCTATATTTTCCTGACCTAGGTTTGCAGGATTGATCTGAGAGCTTTCTATACCATTTGGGATTGCTTCCTTTTCTTGGTTAGGGTTGGAACTACTTGGAGCTCCATTCATATTTCCTTTACCAGTGCCTTTTTTTTTATGAGCATTTTTCTGGACTAGGGTCCATTGTTCACCGTTTTGTTTGTCTGAATGCTCCTCGGCCTTTTTCGTGCAATGTTTTGCAAAGTGTCCATGGCCATGGAAATGTCTGCATTTGAAAGGAAGTTGTTCGTAATCCATTTCCTAGACATGCATCCACCCAGCGACAGTGAGCTTGATTGCTTCCGGCAACCCCTCTTCTAGATCCACTTCTACGCAGATGTAGGCACATGAATACTGGTCTTTTCTTGCAGCTTGGTCTATGTATTTTCCTAGAGCGTTGCCGATGATCTAAAGGGACTTTTGATTCCAGCAATGGAGGGGTAGATGGGGAAGACGCACCCAGACCGGGACAACAGAACGGACATCCCGAGTGGGATCGAAATCAGGCGACCATTTGTTTAGGTAAATTCCTTGCAGACCCATGAAGTATGGGCCATTCCTGAAGATTAAACTTCTGTCTTCCGGGCTCTCGAAGATGAATACGAAGAAGCCTTTTCCCACAAAATAGCTTTTAACGCCCTCTTTGGTCAATGGTGTCCAGTTCCTTTGAATCCAGTCTTCCACCGACTTGGGAGAAGGCCAAAGGCCTGTGAACTGGCCTATGATACCTCTCTCAGCTAGATTCAGGGCCGCTTTACATGTTACTTCTTCGGGGAGGGCAACCGAAGGTATATAATCCATTTTCTTGATTAACTTATGTTGATTAGCGGAGGGAGGACGCTTGATGCTTGCTGCAATCATCGACTTGAATGCAAGAACCTCTGGGGGTGGAATGGGGGGGGGACAGGGCCCCCGCCAGACTCCATGAGCGAAGAAGGGGCGCAACTAGGTTGTGCGAAGCAGCGCAACAGCCACAGGGGCGCGCGGGCGAGCTCCCAGCAACCCTAAAGCATGCAGATCGCTTGGAGGCAGAGAATTTACCCTTTTGTCAAATAATTATTAAAATGATATTATAAGAAATAATTTAATAAACCATATTTTATTAAGTTATTTTTCGTTAAAAAAAGAAACTCTATAAGGAATAATTGAATAAATCCTTATTTATTTAATTTTCCTCTAGGAATTATTAATTAAACCATTATTTAAATAATGTTCGTGGACACCCAATTATGAGAAATAATTAGATAAATCATTATTTTTCTTATTTTTCCCTAGGAATAATTAATTAAATCATTATTTAGTTATTATTCCTTGTTAAATTTGACTAAATCACCTAGGATTAATTAAACAAATCATTATTTGTTTATTATTCTTTAACCACATTCTTGAAATGATAAATAAATCATTTATTTGTTTATTATTTATAAATAAAGGTATTTAACCAATTTAAATACATTTTCTCTCCAACAAAATATAATAAAATATTCCAAGTGGTTAAATCTAGATATTGATTAATAATATTTTATTATTCACAATTATCGAGGATAACTCAATATTTTGTTATAAATAGGAGGATTTTTCCATTCATTCTTCACTTTGATCTTCTCATTGTCGCTATTATTTTCTTTTTCCATTTGAGCTCCCACTTGAGTTCAACACATGCTTTGGATTTTCTATACCATCGAGAGAGAGAAAATTCTAAAGCTGAAGCATTGATGCCAACCAAGAACCCATCCCATTGAAGGGGACTGGTAACATATACTTGTTCCCATCAATAGGTGTTATAATATAAAATCATTTTTTAATATTGTCTTGTCTGTTGGATACTTGGAGTTAATTTTTCATCAGTTATTACTATTTTTTACTGTTTAGCTACTTTTACTGCATAGATCTGGGTTTTTGTAGGATTTGTTTTACTTGTCTATTGCAAATCTGAATGGTTAAGCAGCCATTTCTGTTGTTAGGGTTATTTGTCATGCATATCTAAAGTAGGATCTTTTCGTACACTTGCGATAAGATTTTACACTAACAACTAGTACAACCACATTAATATATGTGGTTTGTGTACGCAGATAGATGTATGTCAATCAAATGCAGAACCACATTAGAAAATGTGATATATATATATATATATATATATGGTTAATTGTTAATTAAAATCATTAATTAATTGTTAAAATCATTTTAAATTAATTATTTTTATTATTCATTAATTATTAAAATCATTTTAAATTATTTATTGTTATTAGTCATTAATCACTATTTGTTTTTTTCTAAAGTGGCATTCTATTCATCTATTAATGGAACAAAAAATAGAGAGATAAAATACAGTCGTGCAGGGAGGTGGTGGGCTGCCCAACAGATGGAAACTAACCCTCCCACCCTAGTATCTTAAGAGTTTTGATGATCATTGTTGGCAAAAAAAATAAAGATTTCTTCGAAAACAAAGTGCTAAGTCCCAAACCAAAGTAACAGTAAAAAACCATAAAACCTATTAAGAGTTAGTTTCAGTTGGGATTTCCTCAATCCAGCAAGCATACAGAGAGGAGGGTGGCGTTAGACGAGATCTGTAAGTTGGGGTGTGCATCTTGGCCTTGTTCGTCTGTTGAATGTCTAGCTAAGGAGGGGTGGTTGTCGGAGGTTGATTGGAAGTCTAGGACAGTGTGACTGTTGTAGCTCGCTCCCCATCCGATGAAGAGTCTACCTGATAACCTTCAGGGGGATCGACAGTGCTAGTGTTGTGAGCTGAGTGGATGAACTGGCTCTCATAACCCCCATAAATCTTAAACTATTGATGGGGCTTATGTCTCAAGATGGTGGATTTGCGTCAGACCTTACTGCTAGGCTTGGCAAAGTCCTTATCCTCCTCCCAGCTTATTTTAAGACTCCATAAGGGGGCGGCTCCCAAATTTCCTACGGTAGGCCTTGAAGTAGCTCAACCTCTCACCTTCCCCCAATTGGGAAAGAAATTTCCTTGTCATGAGCCATGGCATCCCTAATATGATGGAGTTTCCTTTGAGAATTAGTTTTTTGATGCGCTCCATAGCTACCTTTGCCAGAGCGACCAGGAAAAGATATTTTTCATATTCCAGTACCAAGTTTCTTCCATCTCGCTCTGAAAATTTGTGGCGTGGAAATTCTCCTCCTCCACCTGGTTGACCAATTCCTATATGTGGCTAGGGATACCTGCCTCAAAATTGTCCTGAAGATGCAGGGGGGCATTATATTCCTCACTATATATGCTAGAGTCACTCTACACTCTTCAACCCCACTGGCTGCGACGACATGCTTGTCGTGCTCTAGGCATCCTAAATAGCAGAATCTAAACTAGATGGAGACAGAGCGAGGTGTTCCAGGGAGAATGTTAGGTATAATGGCTAAATATCTTCATGGTGATGCACCAGAAGATGTAGTTGCTTATGGTGTACTCGGGAGTACCCATCGTAATGGCTCAAGCATCCAGAGGCGACCTCCCTTGGATGGCATTCATGGAATTTAACGCCCTGATCTTCATGTTGCAGTTGGAATGAGGGCCTCTATTATTACCCTGTCCTTTTAGCTGATTTTTATCCTCTCTGTCACCACGCTTCCACGTGCCCTTCCACCTGCTCTTGTTATGCATGCCACTCCTCATAAATGAGGCAGTTGTCAATGTTGGACTGCTCACCCACATCCGGGTTATTAAGGTCCAGCCTAGCTTGGATCATGCAGTGGTGCTTGAGGTCTGAGTTGGGCCAGCTGTCAAAGTCTTGGCTGATGACTGGGTTTTTAAATTCCACTCCTTCATTGGCAAGCTTTTCGGCAACCTGATTGGCATGCATTTTGACGTAGTGAAAAGAGATAGTGCCTCATATGTTGATGAGGTTCTCCAGATTGTTGAGGTTGGATTATAGGCAACAGCTGGAAGAGAGTTTGGAATCCCTGGCTCCGTATTGAATTCTGGTAGCCAGATGGATGATGACTTTGGAATCTCCTTCTACTATCATAGGAAATAGATTTTTATGGTAGGAAATGTTGAGGCCCTGAGTTAGGCCTTCAAGCTCAGCTACGTTATTGCTTTCCCATCCCAATGTACAGTATATTTTGAGAATTCACCCTGTTCATTGCAGAAAAGGCCTCCATATCTCGCTTTACCTAAATTACCTTTGGAAGCGCCATCAAATTTAAGTTTGAATATACCTTTTGGAGGGGGGCTCCAATGTTCTGGACTGGACGGATTTCTGAAATGGCTTGGGGTCAGCTCTAGAGGGATTCTATTTGGAAGGTTCCAACTTTACAGAATGATAAGTTCCTGGGTGGAGGTTGGAAGATCTGCATGCATCAGTGTTCTCAAAGAGAGGGTCTCACATATGTGCCAGAGAATAGTCATCCATATAATCTCTTTTTTGGTGTTTTGACCTTTGAAGATTCATTGATTGCGTTCTTTCCAAATCTCCCAAACTAAAAATCCTGGGATGAGCTGCCAAATTTTGTTGAGGAGATTTCTTTTAAAAGGGTCATTAGTCCAATGGTGGATAGACCAAACAATATCTCCATGGGCCCAATTCGTGCACCTGTTAATTATTACTACCATGTTCCAGAGTTTATCAGAGAGGGTGCATTGATCGAAGAGGTGATCCATCATTTCTGGGTTGCTCTTGTAGAGATGGAAAAATGAGGGACCCTGGAACCCTTTGGCCAAGAAATTTTCCCAAGTGAGGATATGCCTTTTTCTGAGAAGCCAAAGGAACATAACCACCTTTGGCCACAGGTTGGCCTTCCAAATGTTGTCCCAAATCTTGTATTTAATAAGATTTAGTCCATTAAGAGTTAGATGATGAGCCTCTTTTAGTGTGAATCTTCTTGTCGGTTGATGCCCCCATCGTAAGATGTATTTTCCATCTGTTCTTCTGATTTTCCTTTTTTACAGCTCAGACCATAGGTTTTCCGACATTTCTTCACTCTAGGTATCTAGCCAGTTGGTGGGATGCTTCCAAGTTCTCATTGTCCTGGCCTGATAAGGGTCCCAGAAGAAGCCCACCTTGTTGAGGTTGGAGTGTTGCAGATGCCTTTGATGTTGAGGAAGATTGAAGAGGATGGAAATTTTTGGCAACGGTTGCCAAGAATATTCCCAGAACCTAACACTTCTATCATCTCTAATTTCCCAGAAACTGTGAAGTTTTATAAGGTGATGTTACATGTTTGTCGCATTCCAGATGAGGGAGCCATTGCAATCCATAATGAATCTGATGAGATCTTGTTGAGGCCATTCAGGAGTGTACTTTCTAGCCTAGAGGGTCACCCAAGGAGTTTCGAGTTTGGTTAGCTAATTCCATCTGATATTTGAGCCTTAGACAACATTACTAGAGGTCAGGTCCCGCATTCCCAACCCCCCCAAATTTTTGGGGGTACAAACAGTCTCCCATTTGACAAGAGCCCATTTATTTTTGTTCTTGTTTCCTCCCCAAAGAAATTGTCACTACAAATCGCGGATATCTTTGAGAACCCACTTGGGAGTTGCCAGGATGGAGAACAGGTAGAGGGGGATGGATTGGAGTACATATTTGATGAGTAAAAGTCAGCCAGCGAGATTAAGTGATTGAAAGGTCCAAGAGTCCAGTTTTCCTTGAAGTTTACCCAGGGGGTCCCACCAGGATGAGTGCTTGAGGGTTGTTTATGTGAGGGGTGCTCCCAGGTATTTTGAAGGAAGGCTCACAATTGCGAAGCCAAGGATTCTTGCAATATTGCATTGGGTGATAGTAGGGGTGTTGAAAAATAATATTTGAGATTTGTCAAGATTAACCATGGTGCCAGAGGCTTCAGAGAATAGGGTGAGGGTGTGATTGAGACAGAGTGATTCCTGGACTGAAGGGTGTCCCATGATCAAATTTTCATCTACGAATTGCTGATGAATATGAGGCCCATAATTGTGGAGAGAAAGGCCTCTTAAGCTTCCTTCGATAACAGTCGCTTTGATATATCTAATGAGACCTTCTGCCACAAGAATGAAGAGGAAAGGTGAAAGCGGATCACCTTGTCGAATGTCGTGCAAAGGGGAGAAGGTGTTAGTGGGTGAGCCATTGACCATGATTGAGAAGAAATCTGAGGAAATCAAGGAGGATATCCATTGGACCTAGGTCTCCGAAAAACCAAAAGTTGTGAGTACCTTTTTTATGTATTCCCAACTTAATTTATCGAACGCCTTAGATAGATCAATATTGAGGAGCATTCCAGGGATGTTTGTGACTTTGAGGGAGTAGATTATCTCATGGGCCATGATGATTCCATCCAAGATTTGAAGGCCTTCCACATATCTAGTTTTCTCGGGCGAAATAAGAAGGGATAGGAGAGGCTTGAGACGGTTCACCAAAATTTTTGAGACAATTTTGTAAATGACATTACAGAGTGAGATAGGAATGTACTTACTTGGATAGGCAACATTTTCTTCCTTTGTATGAGAGTGAGGAATGTGGAATTGATGGCCGGGAGAATCCATGTGGAGTGTCTTGATTCCTCAAAAATTTCCAATATCTCTTCTTTGACCATGTCCCAACAGTGATGGAAGAATTTTGCGGTAATCCATCTAGTTCGGGGTATTTTACATCTTGGAGCTGGGTGACCACAATATCTAGTTTCTACATGTTTACTTGTCTCATGACGAGCTCATTCTTCTCCTAGGTGACTAGAGCCAGGATGTTTTGAGTTTTTTTTTGGATGGCTTCTGATTGATCTGGTATGGGTTCCATGAGGATCTCTCTGAAGTGGTCCATTAGCTCTTTTGTGATTTCTTCATGATTTTCCACATGCGTTCCCTGGGTCGTGTGGAGCGAGGAGATGTGATTGTGCATTCTATGTTGAATGGTAGACCTGTGAAATTATTTCATGTTTATTACCCCATATTGAAGCCATTTGATGCATGATTTTTGGTGCCAGTAAATGACTTCCTACTATCTTCCGGCTTCCAGCTTGAGGGTCAATTACTTCTCCTGAAGGAGGGTGTCTTCAGAGTGGCCATATTAGATGATGGTTTGTTGAAGCATTTCCATTTGTTGATCGAGTATCTGTTTATCTTGAAATATATTCCCAAAGGTGTTTTTGTTCCAGTATTTTAGCTTGTCTTTGAGAGCTTTTCACTTTTACTGGAAGCGGTGCATTTTTTATTTTCCCTGCATTCCCATGCCCGACCACCAAGTCTAAACCATCTCCATAAATTCTGGATGGGTTAGCCAGAACTTCTCAAGCCAGAAGTGTTTTATGGAGGCCTTACCTAGTCGGTCCCAGTGTAGGTCGATTGGCAAGTGATCGGATCCCACGAAGGGCATGATCATGGCTATAAGAGCTCAACTCCCCCATGATGAAGTTTTATGTGACCCGAAATTGGTCCAGATGACAGGCGATTTGATTATTTCCTCCTCTTTTATTATTCTAGGTGTGTAGCCCATTCTTGGTGGTGATGTCCACCAGATCATGTTCTTCGATGAAGTCTTTGAAGATTGTTATGTACGGAAGGAGGAAATGATGGTGTTTCTTGTGACTAGGAAATCTCTAAGGCTGATGAATCTAGGATTCCAAGAGATTGTAAGGCCTCCAGATGCTCCGTTAGCGTCCACCGATACTGTGAGGCTACCCTTCTAGAGTTTTGTCATCATCTTTTCCATGGAGGTGCTTGTGCTTTTGGTTTCATGAATCATAAGAATACTAGGCTTGTCAACTGCTATTTTTCTACGAATCATTCGATTTTTAGAGGGGCTATTGATTTCCCTTATGTTCCAGGAGATAACCTTCATTAAGAATGTTTAACAGGGGAGAAGAACCAGGTTAGCTGGGAATATTTCCTGGACTGCACAAGGGTGTGTCCCACTATGATCAGTCTTTGTAGATCTGTCTTTCTCCCTCTTTTTTTTTGTCTCTCTGTCCTTCTCTCCCCTCTTGAAGGATTCATCTTTGAATGCTTAGGGATGCTCTTTCCAAAATTGAGGTGAGCGTCTGGATTTCTCTTGGGGTGATGGAGCTAAAGGCCTTGCACTTGCATGCATCTTGCATACCTAGGATGTCCAGATCCCCAATATCAAAGTCTATGAGATCCTCTTCCATAGGGTCTTCCTCTGTTCCTTCATCCCCTTGGAGGGAGGGTATTTCCGATTGAGATTCAAGGGTTTGTTTATATTTTCCTTTTGCTTGAGGGAGGGCTAATTATGAGGGATCATTCTGAGCAGATCCTTGGGGTTCCTGCAAGAGAGGTGACTCCCCTTGGGATTTTTTTTGAGCCAAATCTGTATTTTTTGGTTGCTTTCCCAAAATATCAAAACTATTGTTTGTGGAGGGAGGTATGTGTTGATTATTTACTGCATTTTTCTGACTTTGGCATTTTCTGTGGTGTAACTTTGTGAATCCTTCCACATTTGGTGCGATATTTGCTCTAGAGGTGTTGATATTCTGATTGAGGGGACATTCATGAAACAAATTTCCATGTTGGTGACATTGTATGCATCTGAAGGGAACATGCTTGTAATCTATAGTTTTTATCCATTCAAAGTCTTCATGTTGAAGAGTGATTGATTCTGGCAAGGTTTTATCTATATTCATATAAATACATATGTGTGCATATGATGTATACTTGTTGATCCTTGTTTGATCTACAATCTTGACGAATTCTCTCAGCAGTCCCCCTATTTCCTGAAGAGTGAGTTCATCCTAGTAGCCTTGGGGTAGGGAATAGATCCTAACCCATACAGGAGCCCATGAAATTTCTTCTTTGTCATGGTTAAAGCATTCCACCCAAATTCGAAGATAGAGACCCATTGAGTTGAAGAAATAGGGCCCTCCATCCATGATTTGGTTTTTGTCCTGAAGACAGGTAAAAATGACAGTGAAGAAGCCTTTTAGGCCTAGATGAATATATATATGTCCTTTCGGCTTCCATCTAGCTATTATCCATCCTCTGAGAGCTTGCTCAGTGAGCCAAATTCCAATAAATTTGCAGATTAGTGTGTGATCACACATGAACTGGATTTTGGCATTTATTCTCTGTGATGGAATGACCAATCTGGGTCGATTTGCGCATTTGGGAATGAATTTAGAGGTTGCATGTGCCTCATTGACTTGTGGGTCTAGATCTGACTGGGTCTGATCATTTCATGTTGCCGTGTATGTAGGGGTTTCCTGACCCGCCATGTTTTCTTGATCACCGCATGGAGCGACACCGAAGGATTGACCTTGGGATAGGTCCTAGACCTCTCTCATTGTGTCTGCCATAGGCCCTATAGAATAATCAAGGAACAATATTGCATGAGGGCAGTGTTCGGTGGCGACAATGGGTGGAGAACTTTGCAAGGTCTCATGCGCATCAAAACCCTAACTCTCGGTCGTAATAGGCAGTGGTTCTTTTTCACAAGAAAATGAGTCATTAATCACTATTATTAGGCCTGTTATTATTAATTAATATTAATAATAAATATTATTACTTTAATTTTTAATTAAAATTCATTTCATTATTAAATAATAATAATAATAATAATAATAAATTAATATTAATAATTAATAATTAATGATAATAATAAAATTATTATTATTATTATTATAGAAATTAAATAATTATTATTATTATTAAAATTATTTTTAATATATATATATATATAAAATAAAAAATGAAAATTAATAATATTTAATTAATTCATTTGTATTATCTATATTAATTAATTAACTAACTATATTAGAAAATAATGAATGAATTAATAATGATACTAATGTATTATTGTTAATATTAATATTAATATTATACATGATTAGCCATGATTGACAATGGTTGATTTTCATATTGATCATGATTGACCATGGTTGACCATATTTGAACAGGTCAATTTTCATATTGAGACAATCTGTCACAATGGACCATAGTTGACCATGGTTGACCATGATTATAAACCCAAGGGATATATATTAGACCCTAAAATTAATAATATAAACCCTATGATTAATATTATACCCTAGGAATATGAACCCTTAGATTAATAAACCGAAGGGATTGATATTTTAAACCAAAGGGATATAAGTTGATAGACATATATCAATCACATGAACAACCACATTAATAAATGTCATATATAAACATTGATAAGCATTTATCAACCAAAATTATTATTATTTATTTATTAATATTAACATTAATAATTTTATTATTATTTATAATTTATATATTATCATTCTTAATATTATTATTATTATTATTATTATTATTATTATTATTATTATTATTATTATTTAGTACTCTAAAATAACCAATTAATAAATAATATAACTAATAATAATAATAATTAATAATTGTCAAGTCTCACTAGCACAACCGGTTGAGGATGGGCCTCATTAGTAATTTGACCCAGGATCAAATCTCACGGGCGGTGGTAATGGCCTGTGCTAGTGGAAGGAGACATGCTAAAAAATCCAGTCAGCTTAGGGCTAGTGTGGTCAAGGTCGGGTGTGATCGTTGGTTGACTTTGACGGATTAGAAACCCCTTGGTTGTGGTTTCTCAAGTCACAAGTTAATCCTGGAGGATCACAGACAACTTGACAAAATAATAATAATAATAATAATAATTAAAAATAATATAAATATTTATATTAATAATATTAATTTGTAATAAAAAATAATTATAAATATTAATAATATTAATAATTATTAATAAATGTGGTTGACCATGGTCGATTTTCATATTGAGACAATCTTTGTCACAATGTGGCGTTGGACCATGGTTGACCATGAACGACCATGGTTGGTGATGGTTAACGATGGTTGAACATGGTTGATTTTCATATTGAGACAATATTTGTCACAATGTGACATTGGACCATGGTCGTCCATGGTTGACCATGATTATAAATCCAAGGGATTAATACTAAAACCCCAAGGGATTATAAACCCGAGAGAATATTGTTAAACCCATGGGTTTAATATTATAAACTCGAGGGTTTAATATTACAAACCCAAGGTATATAAACCCTAATATAAATAGTACAAACCTTAAAATAAACACGGTTGGCCATCGTTGACTATGGTTGATTTTCACATTGACACAATCTTTATCACAATGTGACATTGGACCATTGTTGATCATGATTGACTTTCATTTTTACACAATCGTTGTCACAATGCGACATTGGACTATGGTTGAGCATAGTTGAGCATAGTTTTTTTTCATATTGAGACGATCTTTGTCACAATGCGGCGTTGGACCATGGTTTACCATAGATGACCATGGTTTTCATAATGTGACGTTGGACCAAGAGACAATCATCATCACATTATGACCATGATTGACCATGGTTTACCATGGTTGTTTTTCATATCAATACAATCTTTGTCACAATGCGACGTTGGACCATCGTTGACCATGATTGACTTCCATATTGAGAGAATATTTGTCACAATGTGACGATTGACCATTGTTGGCCATGGTTGATTTCAATATTGACAATACTTGTCACAATGTGATGTTGGACCATGTTGACCATGGATGACCATGGCTGTCACAATGTGACGTTGGAACATGAGACAATCTTTGTCATAATGTGGTGTTGGACCATGGTGGACCATGGCTGACCATGGTTGATTTTCATATTCAAACATTCTTTGTCACAACATGACGTTGGACCATGGTTGACCATTGTTGATTTTCATGTTCAGACTATCTGTCACAACATGACTTTGGACCATGGTTGACCATGATTGACCATGGTTGATTTTCATATTAACCATGGTTGACCATGATTGACTAGGATTATTCGTGGTTGGCCATGATTTATTTTCATATTAGAACAATCTTTATCACAAGGCAACATTTGACTATGATTGACTATGGTTTACCATGATTGAACATGATTGACTATGGTTTACCATGATTGAACATAGTTGACCATGGTTTACCCTAGTCAATTTTCATATTGAGACAACCTTTGTCACAATGTGACGTTGGACCATGGTTGATAGTGGTTGATGATGGTTGAATATGGTTGATTTTCATATTGAGACAATATTTGTAACAGTGTGACATTGGACCACGATTGACCATGATTATAATCCCAAGAAAAATATTAGAACAATTTTAGTTATTAATAAATTATTAATCATGTATATTAATTATTACGTATTAATTAATAATTATAATTTTTTTTTGTAAGCTAGGTAGGACTACATCTTCATGATCATGTCCAATACATATCACCCTGATCGGGGCGAGGAATTGAACCAGTGACTTCACATCAAGGAGTGTCTTAACATAGCACCCGATCAATGTCTATCTAAGACCTTGTGGACAATTAGTAGTTATAATTTTTATTATTAATTATTATTGTTATTCACTACGATTATTATTAATTAATAATAATATTAATAAGTATTAATATTGTTAATAATTAATAATATTTTTAATAATTAATACTATTACTCATATTTTTAATAATTAATAATCTTACTAATAGTATTAATTAATTATATTATGAATATTATTAAATATATTATTAATATTACTAATTTTTTTTAATGGAATTTATTACTTAGCTCAAATCTATCACAATATTTAAATCTATTGAATTTATTAAAATCAATTAAATTTATTCAATGAAAATAGTTTAAAGGTATTGAATTTAAGTTAAATTTATTGAGAGAATTTTAGTTATATCAATTTAAGTTAATTAATTTGAGTCATGCGCAAACTTATATCCATGTATACATTATCTTTACATTTCTATTTTCTTTTGAGAAATTATTTCTGACATATTTTTTCTTTTGTTATTATTTTCTTTTTTATTATTGGTTTCTTTCCAGCATTCTTTTCCCCCTTAGGTTTTTTTTTTTTAATACATTTATAATTAAACCATTCCTCTTGAATGCAATCAATGCATTCAATAGATTGGCATCAATATATTGCGGTAGATTGAATGCATTCAATAGATTGCAATCTATTTAATGCATTCAAAATCTATTAAATCTATTCCATGCATTGATTTCAATCTATTGAAAGCTTCAATCTATTGAAATCAATTGCAATGCATTCAATGCATTGAAATCTATTACAATGCATTCAAATATATTGCAATATTTTGCAATCTATTCAAATCTATTGAAATACATTCAATCTATGCAATCAATTGATACATTCAAATCCATTGCATGAATTCAAATATATTGAATGCGTTAATTTCAATCTATTGAATGTATTTAAAATCTATTGAATGAATTTAAAATCTTCTAAATTCATTGATTACAACGTGTTTAATGAATTCAATCAATTGCAATCTATTTGAATGAATTAAAATCTGTTGCAATCCATTGAAATCTATTGCAATGCATTTGAATGCATTGAAATCTATTACAATGCAATTGAATGCATTGCAATCTATTGAAATGTGTTCAATTTGTTCAATGTTTTTCAATCTATTCAATGCATTAAAAATATTTTGAATGTATTTAAAACATATCCAATTGATTAGAAGTTGTTGAATGCATTCAATCTATTGCAATCTATTGAATGCATTCAGTCTATTGAAATCTATTGCAACTCATTCAATCTAAATCTATTTAAATAGTCAATTAAATATATTAAAATGATTTATATTATTAATAATTAATTATACTTATTAATATTATTAATATCATTATTAATTTTTTAATCAAATTTATTACTTAATTCAAATCTATTGAATGCATTAAGATTATTTAAATTTATTCAATGAATTTAATTTAGAGGTATTGAATTTAAGTTAAATCTATTGACATAGTTTTAGTTATATCAATTTAAGTTAATTAATCTGATGTATGATCATTCAACAAATTGAATGCATTCAATATATTGCAATCTAATTAATGCCTTCAAAATCTATTAAATTCATCAATTACAATCCATTGAAAGTTTCAGTCTATTGAAATCAATTGCAATGCATTCAATGTATTGAAATATATTGCAATGCATTCAAATCTATTGCAATATTTTGCAATCTATTCAAATCTATTGAAATGCATTCAATATATACATTAAATCTATGCAATTAATTGATGCATTCAAATCCATTCCATGCATTCAAATCCTTTGGATGCATTGATTGCAACTTATTTAACAAATTCAATTGCAATCTATTCCAATGCTTTAAAATGTATTGCAATCTATTGAAATCTATTGCAATGCATTCACTCTATTCCAATGCATTTACTGTATTGAATGTGTTCAATATGTTCAATGTTTTTCAATCTATTCAATGCATTAAAAATCTTTTGAAAGCATTTAGAATCTACTTTTGAATGCATTTAAAATATACCTAATGCATTGATTGGAAGTTGTTGAATTCAATCTATTTAATGAATTCAATATATTACAATTGATTGAATGCATTAAATTTATTGCAATCTATTAAATGGATTCAATTTATTGAAATCTATGTCAATCCTTTCAATTCAATAGGAATATATTACACTCAATTAAATCTATTAAAATAAAAATATGTTGAAATTAGTAAAATCTAATAAAAATATGTTGAAACTAGTAAAATCTAATATTTATTCAATTCAATAGGAATATATTACACTCAATTAAATCTATTAAAATAAAAATATGTTGAAATTAGTAAAATCTAATAAAAATATGTTGAAACTAGTAAAATCTAATATTTATTGAATGCATTAAAATCTATAGAATCTATTAACATCAATTAAATCTATTCAATGAACTTGAATTAATTGAGCAAATAAATTTATTCAATGAACTTAAATTAATTGAAATTGAGTTAAATCTATTAAATAAATTTACATTTGTTAAATACATTTAAATACAAATAACATCTTAAATTTATTATTTTCAATCATTTTTAACCAAATTTCCAAACAACTTATTAATAAAAATAATAAAAATTTAAACACAAACTAAATTTATTATTTTCAATCAATTTTAACAAAAATTCACATGTAATTTTTTTTTTAAATAACATTAAATAAATTATTTTTTAAGATTAATTTACAAATTTTCACAAACTCTATATTCAAAACTAGTAATACGCATCTAAAAAGATTGATTTACAAAATTTCACAAACTTTATATTCAAAAGTAATACAAATCTGAATAATTACAACGAGTATTTTGCATAATATCATAATTATTCTTATTATAACACAATGTCATCTATTTATTTTTCATTTTATGATGTGAATACATTTTTAAATTACAACCACATTGTAAATACAGTTACAAGGGTGTATCGAAATTCAACCAACTACCCAACCTTCCAGATTTTTCTTTGAATGAGTTTCTTAATTTGCTTCACTCATCCTTTCCTTCCAATAGGCTCATTAAAATAATTAAAAACAAAAGAACTATAATGATAATTAATTATTATTTAGAGAGCAAAGAATTAAATAATTACTATTAATATCTTATCTACTTCTTCAAATTAAACTACTTCTTCAAATTAAATAATTACAATTAGTAACCAACTTCATAATATGCAAACTTGGATTATAATACCTACTTAAAATTCCATTATTAAAAATTCATCTGAACAACAATATCTTGACAAGCTAAACGCATGCTACCCAATCTATTTAATCAACAGCTTTATTATTATTGTAACAACAATGTTTTTGTGCACATAATCACGAATAAATCTCTTTAATTAATCTCGTCAACAATGATAACAATATTTTTATACCTAAACCTAAATATTTGACTAAAAGTAAGCCTACAATTACATGGTTGCATGTATGGAACACTAGTCCACTACTCAACTAGTTGTTGCATGTTTGCATTATGCATTAACCTATTCATTATTGAGCATCCTCTTCTCTTCTCTTCACTCGACAATGAAAAGGACCACAAACCAAAGCCCAAAAGTGAATGACATATGTACGATCCAATTAAAATATTCAAATATATTACATAATTTGAATGGATTGAAATTATATAAAATTATTAGAGAACAAAATTATCCATGAATTACTTGTTGAAATGTTAACTTCAATTGCAGAACAAGTACGCCTGGAAAAGAGGCGGTGCAGAAGCACTTCACGGCTCTGCAATAGCCGCTTTCCAATTTTGTTTTTACGATTTCAAGAACAGTCGCTTTCTATTTTTCTTATGAACAGTGATTTGGGCTTTTAAAGCCCTCACTGTTTAAACAGGCCGATCGCTCATTTTTTCTCTTAACACAGGAACCAAAGTTTTTTTTTTTGTACGCGGCCAAGTTTTTTTTTAAAGTTTGAATGGGGCCACGTCACAAGTGGTCCCCACCACAAATTTCTATATCGCAATCGCAAATCACAATAGCCAGGGGTTTAAGTGTCTTGTTGATATGAAGCCATGTCGCAATGCGATGGTGCGATATCGCACATCGCATGTCGCAACAGACAGGTCTCAGCCTCCCTCCGCACTTTTGTTTCATCGCAATGCAATGTGGTCCCTACCACAATCGCAATCGCAACTTCGCAGACCACCATTCCACCGCAATCACAGCAGTACCGCTGATGAGCCGATTTCCGATGCGCTACATCGTTCATCGCTCATCGCATTGGTTCGATATGTTATGTTCCGCCAGTCCATCGCCGATGCGTCGATGCGATGTGGACCCTACGTCCATCGCTCATTGTACATCGCAAGGGAACAAGTCCCGCAAACCTTTTTTCTGCCGATGCCGATAAGCGTTGTGGGCTCCACCAATCGTACACATAATTTTTGGTTTGTTTTTTGTTGTCTGCCGTGACCAAAAGTATTTTAGACTTTGTTTTAAAAAAAAAAATACCTGCGGTAATGTTTTTGTTTTAATTTTAATATGTTTTATGTTTTAAAAACGTTGCGCTTCATATAAAAGAAAAAGCCCGTAGGCTATTGTAAAAAAAATAGATAGAGACTGTGTGAGCCCGCAGGCAGAAAAGAAAAAGCACAGTGAAGAGAGACAGAAGAAGTTTTTTTTTAGCACTGCGTCTGAAGCAGTCTAGTGTAATCCCTCTAGAAGAGGAAGAATCAATTTTTGTAATAGTTTTTTTTTTAATTAATGAAATAGAGCCAGTTTTCTGTCAATCTCTGACCAGCAGAAGCAATTTTTTTAATTCTTTGTGTTTGAAGGAGAGTATTATTCTCTCAGTCCTTTGTTCTAGAATTATCAGAAATTTCAACATGGTATCAGAGCTAGTCCAGGCTCTTTGAAGGTGTCAAAGAAGCTGAAGGAAGGATTTTTTTTGTTGCATCAGTTTCTCTAGTAGTGTGAAGGCTCAGCTAAAATCCAAGGTGTTTCTCAAAAAAAAGTTTGTGTTACTGTTTGAAGACAGTCAGTTTATTTAAAAATCACAGTCAACATTTAAAGCATAGTTCAGAGTGCTAGGCATGGCAGGAGCCAGCACAAGCATGAGTATTGGAAATACTCAGCTCCCACAATTCAATGGGAATAACTATGATTATTAGGCAATCACCATGAGAGCCGTGTTTGCCTCTCAAGACTTATGGGAACTTGTTGAGGATGGTTTTGAAGAACTAGTAGATGAAAATGAGTTTAATGCCTTAACACAGGCAGAGAAGGACTTATTTAAGAGCAATAAGAAGAAGGAATCTAAAGCCCTCTTTTATCTCTATCAAGCAGTACATGAGAGTGTGTTTCCAAGGATAGTAGCAGCTAAGAAATCCAAGGAAGCATGGGATACTCTCAAGACAGCCTATCAAGGTATGGAGAAAGTGAAGACAAAAAAACTACAATTGATGAGGAGATATTTTGAGACTCTCTACATGAAAGAGTCTGATAACATAGACTCATTCTTCACACATGTGATTGGAATGGTCACACAGATAAGGTCTCATGGAGAGACACTTGAATAAAGAAGGATTGTGGAGAAATTTTTGAGGAGCTTACCCTCAAGGTTTGACATTATAGTCACCACCATAGAAGAGACAAAGGATCTCTCAAAATTTTCAGTTGATGAGCTTCATGCATCACTTATGACACATGAGCAAAGATTGGGTAGAAATGAAAACTCATCTTTGGAACATGCCTTCAAGACCCAAATGTCCTTTGGAAGAGGAAGAGGTCAACACAGAGGAAACAAGAGAGGAAGAGGTAGAAGCCAAAACAGAGGAGGAAGAAACAACCCAACAAATACTCAAGGAAGGGGCAGCAATCAAAATCAGAACCAAGGCCAAAACAACAGCCAGAAAGGTGGACAACAACATGCTCATGGACAAAGGTATGAAAAATCTAATGTCCAGTGTCATTATTGTAAAAAATATGGGCATTATGCAAATGAATGTAGCAAGAAGACATATGATATGGGTAATAGACCCAGTGCAAATTTCACTAGAGAAAATATTAGCCAAGTTAAATTGTTTTTAGCATGTAATATGGCTAAGGAAAAGAGTGAGGATTTATGGTTTCTAGATTTAGGATGTAGCAACCATATGACAGGAAACATTGCTATGTTTTCTATGTTAGATGAAAATGTGAAGTCTCAAGTCACATTGGGAACAGACAGTAAGGTTTCTGTCACAGGAAAAGGCATAGTAAATGTCTTGACAAAGAAGGGAGAAAAGAAGACAGATTTGTAGCCCTTTTGAATGAGCTGCCCAATGTTTTCTTTGAAGATGATGTATGCACCATAGCAAACAATGTATTGCTGAAATAAGGATGACAAGGAACAGAATGTTCCCTCTCAGGATGAGGGCAGATTTGAAGAATGGAGAAGAAATGACAGCAGTGACACAAGAGGCTTTCCAAAGAGAAACAAAAGATGAGAATTGGTTATGGCATTTGAGATTTGGACATCTCAACTTTGGAGGTCATAATTTTTTACATAGGAAAGGAATGGTAAGAGGATTACCATTGATTGAGAAACCGGCCAACCTATGTGAAGGTTGTATCTTGGGTAAACAACACAGAGAAAGTTTTCCATTAGGGAAAAGCATAAGGGCAAAGGCACCCTTAGAAATTGTCCACTCATATTTATGTGGACCAATGCAAACACCATCACTTGCAAGCAGCCACTATATGTTAAATTTTATTGATGATTTTACAAGAAAAACTTGGGTTTATTTTTAAAAAAATAAAAGTGAAGTGTTTGAAAAATTCTCCAATTTTAAAGCACTTGTGGAGAAACAAAGTGGGCAGCATATCAAGGTCAATAAGGACTGATAGAGAAGGTGAATACATCTCTAAATAATTTATGCGTTTTTGCAGAGAAAATGGCATACACAAGAAATTTACAGCAAGATACACTCTGCAACAAAATGGAGTTGCCGAAAGGAAAAATAGGACAATCATGGATATGGTAAGGAGTATGCTAAAGGAAAAACATTTTCCAAATGATTATTGGGCTAAAGCTATACATTGTGCAGCATATGTACTAAATATATGCCCAACAAAAGCAGTGATGAATAAATTTCCGGCAGAAGCATGGAGTGGGATAAAACAAGAAGTCACCCACATGAAAGTTTTTGGTTGTGTGGCTTATGCAAACATTCCAGATCAGCTAAGGAAGTAGTTGGACAGCAAGGGGGAGAAGTGTATTTTTATTGGATACAGTGAGGAATCCAAATCTTATAGGTTGTATAACCCATCCACCAAGAAATTTATTGTGAGGAGAGATGTTTAGTTTATTAAAGAAGAAGCTTGGGATGGAAGCATTGAGAAAATAGTCAATGTAAAGAACTTTTTGTCTCATGATGAAAATGAGGATGATATGGCTAAAATACATCCATCATTAGTACCACTACCTCCACCAACACAAGGACATCAAGGGACACCACAAGCTGGAGTAAGAACACCCTTGAGAAGTAATGAGAGTGTTTCTCCAAGCACACCACAAAGAGCTGATTTGAGTGCTTCTTCAAGCACATGTACACCAAATGAAAGTGGAACAAGATTCAGAAATATGAATGACATTTATGAACAAGAGGCAGCAAATGAAGGTATTAACTCTTTATTTGCTTTATATTGTTATGTATATGATCCTATTCATTTTGAAGAAGCTATAAAAGATAGAAAATGGATAGATGCTATGGATGAAGAAATTAATGCCATAGAAAGAAATAAAACATGAGATTTGGTTGAACTCCCAAAAGGTAAGGAAGTCATTGGAGTGAAATGGGTCTACAAGACTAAGAGTAATGCTAAAGGTAATATTGAGAGCACAAGGCCAGAATTGTTCTCAAAGGGTATAAGCAGCAACATGGAAGAGACTATGAGGAAACATTTGCATCGGTTGCAAGAATGGAAACAGTAAGAGAAGTGTTGTCTATTGCAGCACAACACAAATGGAAGTTTCATCAAATGGATGTAAAATCAGCATTCCTAAATGGAGTATTAATGGAAGAGGTTTATGTTGAACAACCTCTAGGCTATGAGAAAAAGGGCCAAGAGCACAAAGTTTGCAGATTGAAGAAAACTCTTTATGGGCTGAAGCAAGCACCAAAAACATGGTACAGTAGGATAGATTCCAATCTACTGGAAAATGGGTTTGAAAAGTGTGAAGGAGAACCCACATTATACATCAAGGATAAAGATGGTAATATGTTGACTGTTGTCTTATATGTTGATGATGTGATCTTCACAGGTAATGACGATTACCTCATTGAAAATTTTAAAAAGGTCATGAAAGATGAATTTGAGATGACTGATATGGGCTTGCTGAAATACTTCTTAGGAATAGAAGTAGAGAAAAATGAAAATAAGATTTTTATTTCTCACGCTAAGTATGTAAACGAAGTCTTGGAAAGATTTAACATGCAGGATTGCAAGGCAGAAACAACACCCATAGTAATGGGATTAAAACTCATCAAAGAGGACAGCTGCAAGGATTTTGATCCTAGGTTATACAAGAGCATAGTTGACAGCCTTATGTATTTGACTGCAACTAGGCCTGATATAATGCATGTTGTTCGTTTAATTTCCAGATTCATGGAGAGGCCAAAAGAAACACATTGGTAGGCAACAAAAAGAATTCTGAGGTATGTGAAAGGAACTAAAAAGTATGGAATTTTATATACTATAGAAAATTCTGAGTTAATTGGATACACTGACAATGATTGGGTTGGAAGTGTAGATGATCGGAAAAGAACATCCGGTTATGTTTTTCATATGGGTTCAGGAGCTATTTCATGGGCTTCTAAAAAGAAGCCTATTGTAGCATTCTCTACAGCAGAGGCAAAGTATGTGGCAGCTATAGTAGCAGCGTGTCAAGTAGTGTGGATGAGAAGAATGTTGAGAAGTTTATGTCAAGAAAAAGTAAAAGGCACAGTTATTTATTGTGACAATAGCTCAGCCATAGCATTGTCAAAGAATTATGTGTTTCACAAAATAACAAAGCACATAGATGCTAAGTTTCACTACATTAGAGAGCTCGTGAACAATGGAGAAATTATTTTAAAACATTGCAGAACTCAGGAACAATTTGAAAATATACTGACAAAGGCATTGGGGCAGAAAAGCTTTGAATATTTGAGAAAATGCATGGGTATGACAGATAAACCAACAGTTGAACTTAAGGGGGAGTGTTAAAATGTTAATTTCAACTGCAGAACAAGTACACCTGGAAAAGAGGCGGTGCATAAGCACTTCACATCTCTACAACAACCGCTTTCCAATTTTGTTTTTACTATTTCAAGAACAACCGCTTTCTATTTTTCTTATGAATAGTCATTCGGGCTTTTAAAGCCCTCACTGTTTAAACAGGCCGATTGTTCATTTTATCTCCTAACACAGGAACCAAAGTTTTTTTTTATTATACGCGGCCAAGTTTTTTTTTATTTTGAATGGGGCCATGTCACAAGTGGTCCCCACCACAAATTTCTAGATCGCAATCGCAAATCACAGCAGCCGGGGGTTTAAGTGTCTTGTTGATATGAAGCCATGTTGCGATGTGATGGTGCGATATCGCACATCGCATGTCACAACAGACAGGTCTCAGCCTCCCTCCGCACTTTTTTTTCACCGCAATGCGATGTGGTCCCTACCGCAATCTCAATCGCAACTTCGCAGACCACCGTTCCATCGCAATCACAGCAGTACCGCCGATGAGCCGATCGCCGATGTTCTACATCACTCATCGCTCATCGCATTGGTTCGATATGTTATGTTCCGCCGGTCCATCGACGATGCGCCGATGCAATGTGGACCCCACATCCATCACTCATCACACATCGCAAGGGAACAAGTCCCGCAAACCTTTGTTCCATCGATGCCGATATGCACTGTGGGCTCCACTAATCGTACACATAATTTTTGGTTTGTTTTTTGTTGTCCACCGTGACCAAAAGTTTTTTAGACTTTGTTTAAAAAAAAATACATGTGGCAATTTTTTTGTTTTAATTTTAATATGTTTTATGTTTTAAAAACGTCGTGCTTCATATAAAAGAAAAATCCCGTAGGCTATTGTAAATAAAACGAACAGAGACTTTGTGAGCCCGTAGGAAGAAAATAAAAAGCACAGTGAAGAGAGACAGAAGAAGTTTTTTTTTAGCACTGCGTCTGAAGCAGTCTAGTGTAATCCCTCTAGAAGAGGAAGAATCAAATTTTGAAATAGTTTTTTTTAGTTAATGAAATAGAGTCAGTTTTCTATCAATCTCTGTCCAGTAGAAGCAGTATTTTTTAATTCTCTATGTTTGAAGCAGAGTATTATTCTCTCAGTCCTTTGTTTTGGAATTATCAGAAATTCCAACATTACTTGTTGTGAAAACTGTTGGTGGTGTTTCATATCCAAAGTGATTGTTCTTTTCATGTGGTTAGAGATTAATTATGTGGTGATTGACCAGATTATGAAATGGAATCATATTACAAATAATGATAATGGATTTTATAAAGCCCAAAAATAAAAAAATAAAAATATTTACTATAGCTTTTCTTCGTAAATCCATGGTTCTGATGGACATAGCTATCTCATCCAACCCGGTGTTAAACCAATAGTGAATAGAAAATCATCGAATGCTTAAGCCAGGAAACAAAAGTTACAGGTTTTTACTATGCCAATCGTTATCGTTTCAATCTACATGCATATCTTAAACCAACGTACTATTGAAGTTCGATAAAAATCATACCCAAAGTGCATAAGTACAAAACTAATACATAAATTAATACAAAGAGTGAAACATTACTGCATGTATGAAACATTAAAAACTAATACACACAATAACATTAATGATTGGGCTTCCATAAGATCGCTTTTTAAGGATGAAGTTATGAGGTTTTTCCACTTCTTCGATTGGAAAGGAAAAAGAGAAAAGGCACAATAACATAAATAATTTACACAAAAAAAATATGTTTTTTTATTAATTTTCAATTTTTTTCTTTTTCTCTGAATAAAATGAATCTAGTGACTCTTGACATGCACATACTTACCAAACTCATCTATCACATAACTTCAACTTACTCAAATATCACTTAATTGAATCTCTAACTCACTCACCAAATTCATTTATAGACTTACTCAATGCTTACTTAATTGATTGTCTAACTCTTCCTGTGGGAGCTAATTAACTAGTTTAACACTTCTAGCCACACAAGATCTTCAAGATCGATGTCTACTTTGTCTTTCCTCCCTATCAAACCACACATCCATAGAAATACATTTCTATTAACTAGTTTCTTATATAGCAATTTAATTAAAGTTTTTCAAGGAAGAAAAGAAGCCATTAGAGCTTACCCTTAACTCAAAATTTCACTAGGGTAAGGATACACACGGTAGTATACAACCCATCATCTCTATAAGGCGGAGCTAGAACATCCAACACTGTAAAAAATGTTACTACAGTGAAAGAATGTATTCTTCCCCCTATTGTTGGATATAATACAGATGATTTGCAGCCTTGCTAAAGATCCTGAGTTATTTATCGATGCCCTATAGCTTTATTTTTTTCTAGCATTTTTATTTTCCATTTCTCTTATATCCATTTTGCTTTCTTGTTTTCCATTTCTCATATCTCTAGTGCCTACGTGGAAAACCCAATTCCCCCTACAAAAAATACAATGACTAAGTATGAATATAATACCCAGACACCATAATGGAACTCACCTCGTATTATTCTAGATTGTTTGAGATATTAGGAGGGACATATTCAGAACCCTTCATATTATAATCTTGTTTCAAACTCAATATTTTCAATGGGTTTGAGAAACAATTATCATAATACCAGGACACCAGAATAGATCTCACCTGGTATTATTGCAATGTGTTCTAGTTATCAGGAGGGAGATGTTCGGAACCCTTATCATTATAATCACCCCTCAAACTCCATCATTTCAATGAGTATAACATGTTGGAAATAATCCCAACCACTTCCACGAATAAATTCTAGCAATAACCCACACTTCATTGAATTTTTGTGTAGGGAAGGACAAAGCCCAAGTTTTCAAATCCAGAGGCGTTTCACGCAAAATCTAGAAAACAAAGTACCCGACTTTTTCTTTGAGTTATTTTCTACCCACTGTCGTTGACTTACCTTTTTCCCACATACCGCAGCCCACAAGTTTTAAGGTTTACCCCTTAAGCGCTTCGCCGAAACTTATTTCCCCGCTGATGCGATTTGGTGGGACCCTCAACCTTATCTCACTACAAACTGCCACAAACCTTTGTATTTTTCTTTATTCTTTACCTTTCGCATTTCGCACTTACCATTTTTTACGACGTCACATCCCACACTTTGCACAATTTAGCATTTACCTTTAAGCACCCGCACCAAACCTTACGATGTTGCGACGCGACATCGTCATTGCACATTGCAAAACTTAGATTTCGCATTTCACACAAGTAACCTTTTAGCGTGCCCGCACTTCACACATTTTATGTTTTATATTTTTTTACTACTCCTAACTTCACACTTCGCACATCTTAGGACTTACCTTTTAGCCGCCCACAAGTTATGTTATTTGAGTTGTGATGCAATCGGAATCACACGTGGTAAGCTCAGGAGGATAGCGCACATAAACGCTCGCAAAGTAAACGATTTAAGTTGCGATGTGATAAGTGCCATCACACATCGCAATCACAAGAACTTAAGGTTTTCCCATATCGTGCAATGTTAAAAGTTAAAATTACCGATTTGTGATGGAGGGTACGAATGAGATGTGGTTTCGCAGCCGAAACCTATAATATTTCAAGTCCGAGATTTTGTGTTTTGTACATTGTTTTCGTGTAGAAACATCAAATCAGAGCAGAAGGACTATTGGTTGTTACCCATCCATTCCTGTATTAAATTGCCTTAAATTTTCAGGCTTCGGCCATTTTGTATTAAAGAAATGTATTTTTCATATGTTCATTGAGATGAATGAATAGAGAAGAGTTGAATAAATAGAAAAAAAATTCCTCTCCTCTGTTCTCTCTCTGTCAGTGTGAATTTTATTTCTACATATTTTCATTTCTATGTGTTGCGGGGGAAACACATCCCTTGTTTGATTTATTCATAATTTCCAACATGGTATCAAAGTATTTCTAGGCTCTCAGTGAAATAAAGTGTTCTTTACTGAAGAAGCTAAAAGGTTGTTTGAGAAGCGAATTCTCCAACAGTGAGAAGGTTTTGTTTACACAGTCAAGATGGCAGCAGCAGGCACAAGCCTAACTAATCCCCAACTACCACAGTTCAATGGAAATAATTATGATTATTGGGCTATTACAATGAAGGTCATGTTTTCTTCACAAGATATTTGGGAGCTGGTGGAAAATGGTTTCCAAGAACCAACAGATGTAGTAGCATATAATGCTTTGACACAAGCAGAAAGAGATTTGTTGAGGGAAAATAAGAAGAAGGACTCCAAATCCCTCTTCTATATTTTCCAAGCAGTACATGAGAGTATTTTCCCAAGGGTTGCAGTAGCAATGAAGTCCAAGGAGGCATGGGATACCCTCAAGACAGCCTATCAAGGCATGGCAAAGGTGAAGACAACAAAATTTAAAATGTTGAGAAGAGATTTTGAAACTCTTTTTATGAAAGAGTCTGATAATATAAACTCATTCTTTACACATGTGATTGGGTTGGTTACCCAAATTAGGTCTCATGGAGAGAAACTTGAAGAAAAGAGAATAGTTGAGAAAGTCTTAAGAATTCTGCCATCAAGGTTTGATGCCATAGTAGTGGCCATTGAAGAGATAAAGGATCTCTCATAGTTTTCAGTGGATGAGCTTCATGCATCACTGACGTCTCATGAGAACAGAATGAACAGTGCAAAAAACTCCTCATTGG
This sequence comes from Pinus albicaulis, assembly GCA_034641835.2. Taxonomy (NCBI): domain Eukaryota; kingdom Viridiplantae; phylum Streptophyta; class Pinopsida; order Pinales; family Pinaceae; genus Pinus; species Pinus albicaulis. The sequence goes on along the minus strand of CM076573.1, from coordinate 783,430,284 downwards.
AGCATGAATTTAAGACAAAAAAATTTTTGGTCAAGGTAGAGGTCGAGGAAGATCAAACTACCGAGGAAGAGGAAGAAGCCCACACAGAGGTGGAAGAAGGAGCCCTGCAAGCAAAAGTGGAAGGGGCAGCAATCAGAATCCAAGCCAAGGCTCAAGCCATAATCAAGCACAAGGACAGAGGTGTGATAAATCTCATGTCCAATGTCATTATTCCAAAAAGTATGTTCATTATGCAAATGAATGTAGAAAGAAGAAAAATGACATGGGCAGTAAACCTAGTGTAATTTCCACAAAATAAAATTGGAACCATGGTAATGTGCTTTTAGCTTGTAATGTAGCACAAGAAAAAAAAGAAGATGTATTCTTCTTAGATTCAGTGTGTAGTAACCATATGACTGTAGACATAGCAATGCTTTCCTATCTAGATGAGAGTGTAAAATCTGAAGTAACAACGGGGATTGATAGCAAGGTCTCTATCATTAGAAAAGGAAGAGAAAACATACTAATAAAGAAGGGAGAGAAAAATTTTGTGCCAAATATCTATTATGTCCCTGGCCTGGAATGTAACCTTCTAAGCATTGGAAAGCTCATGCAAAAGGGCTGGAATGTGTTTTTTAAATATGATGTGTGCATAATCATGGACAAACCTCCAAGTAGACAGCTCATTGGAAAAGTCGATATGACAAGCAATAGAATGTTTCCTCTCAAGATCAGATCAGACTTGAAGGAAGGAGGTGTTGTAGCCAGGGAAAATTTTAGGGGCGAATTTTAGCCCGATGGAGAAATTTAAGGGATTTTAGATTTTAGAGGGGTGAATTTTTTATATAAAACCTCTTTTGTATAGCTTTATATAATTAGCCCCAAAATTATTTTAAAAATAATTAATTATTATGGTTTAGCCCAAAAAAATAAGGGCGCATAAAACCTGAAAAGCTGGATTCGCCTCCGCATTTACTAATTTGGATGGGTTTGGGTTGTATTCGCCCCCAATTTATTATATTGGAGGGTTTTTGAACGACATTCGCCCCCAATATCTAGTATGGCTGTAGTTAAAGCTTGCCCCCAATATCTAGTATGACAGGGTAAAGCTTGCCTGTGTTGGTTGGGCTGCAAATGTCGACATAATGGTGGCAGAGGGCCTGTAGAAACCCCAAATATCTGAGCAATGGGTTCCAACTGTGTTCACTTGACTTGGTCCCTCTTCATGTTCACATATTCTTCCCTTGGCACCATGACAATTAGGAAATTCTCGAGAAAAATGAACCTTTCGGATGCCGAGGTATGGGTTGCTACAAATAATTTGGATCTTCTTGATTTTCCTGTCATGGAAGTATATAAAAGAGTAGTTTCGAGCTTAGGCACTAGTGGGATTATGGATATCCTTGATAATCATATCAGCAAGTGAGGCTGGTGCTGCAGCAATATATATGTCAATGGGTTCTTTGGAGATAGGGATTTTGATCTAGATACCTAGATTAAACGCCTAATTTCAGTAGCTTCAATGTTTAATGGAACTGATAATGTTATGGGGATGAGCCTGAGAAATGAATTGTGAGGTTCAAAGCAAAACCAGAACGATTGGTACACATTCATGCAGAAAGAAGCCGAGGCAGTACACAGAATAAACCCTAAAGTGCTCGTTATAATCTCAGGCTTAAGCATGACAGTATAAGATCAGGCGTTGACTAGGTAATGATCCCCTGTGCTGCGCTGCCTGCGTACTGTGTGCGGCCGCTCAAGGTTGCGGGTTCGAGGATTCAAGTCAGACCTATGGATGTATTGGAGTCTGGTGCCTCCACTGGGACTGTGCTCAATTTTGGGTATGAAGCTCGGAATAAAATACAACTTGGAGGGGATAGCGATCTGAGCATTTTGAAGGTTAGGGAAGCATGAATTTTAATGTGGTTTAACATCTTCATTATTCGTGCAGTACTAAAATGGGAAATATACATGAAAGTTACTGATTACAGTTTTTGAAAACTTCCATCATGTGAATTGTTTTTGAACATAGCTTATTTTATATCATCCTGGGTTTGTCTTATGCAAAATTAATTGCAACTGTATATCGAAAATATACCTCTTTTCAACTGAAGTGTTGTTGATCCCAGTTATTGTTTTTAATCTGTTATAGTAATTATGGTTCAAAAAACACTCAAAGGAGATTAACACTCATACACAATTTGGACATCCATTATTTTTTCATTCACAGTTATTTACTGATATGAAGTGTACCTCTTTTCCAATTATTTGTGTCAGTGTGTTTAATACAATGTTTGATACATGCAACATTTTGGTTTTATTCTTATATGAATTTATTTTCTGCCGAGCAAGCTACCAAGCACTATTTTTACTTCCTAGTGGATCTTAGTGATTTCCTTTGTCTTCGTTTGTCTAAGAAATATTTTATTTTTGAAAAAAAATTCTTTGTACTTCGAGGCATTCTTTTGCTTTTTTGATGGCAGGATACTATTTTTTTCTTCGAGGCAGTCCTTAGATATTTTTTTTTTAATTGTTTTGTTTCTGGGAGGGGCTATATGCTTTTTACTTCAAGGCATTCTTTGGAAATGTGGAATGTATCCTTTTCACTTGTTTCTTTGTTGTATTTTATTGTGTATCTTGAATTATGTTAGAGTTTCAGGTGGGCTGTGAAAGTGATAAGAATATGATTTCTTTTATACTTGTCCTTGGGGGAAGCTCTTCTTCCTTCCCGAAGGCTCTTGCATTGATGTTCTCCTGTTTTCAAATAAAATGTTAGTTTAAAGATAATTTACTAGACAATTTATTTGTTGAAAATTGAAATCAACAAGTTTTGTTCAATGTAGGTTAATACTGTTTGGTAGAGTTTTCTTAGTGATATATCAGTATGCTGCAATAATGCAATTTTTATCTAGTTAGAGTGGCTTTAGTATATATAATTGTTGTATGGTTCTTCTATGTTTTTTTGGGATGGGAATGATTGCATGTGCCTTTTTGGTATTTGTATGGGAAAATTTTCTCCCTGAAATAATTAATGTGGAAGTGGTTTCCACGGTTTTTTTAAACTCCAGGTGGTGATTTAAAATTTATGATTTATTTGAAGAATGGTTTTCTGAGAGATCAGACATAGTATAATGGGTCATTTCTTTCCTTTGAATACCAACAAGGTAGTGTCATACATTTTACTACCAGAGTGCAGGGTGTCCCTCAGCTGACTGCGAAAGCGTAGGGAAAGCTTAAGGCAAGTCGACTGCAAAAAAAGTAGTTTTGAGTATCCTTTAGCTGACTATGATAGGGTGGGTTGTTCTTTTGGCTGGCAGTGAAAGTGTGGGGTGTTCTTTCCTTCCTTTGATTTCCAAAGTGTGGGTTGTGCTTCTGATGGCTGTAAATGTGTAGGGTGTTCTACAAAGGAACTGGTATTTTGGAGTCTTTTTTGTCAAGCAGTTTGACATTTTTATTTTATCTAGAAGTACTAAAAAATATTGTAAATCATCAAGTTAGAAAAGATGATTTGGATGGTCATCATTAATTTCAAGTGTTGCTATTTTTCATTCTTACCTGAACTCCCACTTTCCACTGCACGACACAAGAATAATTATGAGAACGACAATGAGAATATATGTTATTCCCTTGCCGAGTGGGGAGCCCTGGTTCTCTCCACTGCGGATCCTGTTCAAAAGACCCGTCTCTCCCACTACACATATAAACATTGGTGCAATGGAAAAATCCCCATCAGAACAACCAAGGCCCCCGAAAATCCCTCACGGCCAGACAAACCAGAGCTTGTATGTATATATACAATTCTCTTCCTTCTCATCTCGACATTTTTATAATTTCATTACTCTCAGAAGAGTATTTTATGGCCCTGCCAGTGGGAGATCCATCAGATTTTAATGTGTATTTTACGGTGCATTTGAGAGCATCCATGAGAGCATTTAATTTGATTCAAACAACCCAATCCAGCAAAAGAATGAGTTTGTGCAGAAATACTGGTTTTGATTATAAGGACAGGGTTCAGACATATACGCATGTTCTTATCGTGGCTTGGGAGGTCTATACTCTGGACTCTGAACTAGCACTAGCAGTAGCAATAACTCGCTTATAATTGAGAGAGACCTAATAGATTGCCTCTCCCTCCCTTTCAAGCTCCGAGGAAGGTGTTAGCAGAATAAAATCATAGAGAGCCTATATGAAGAGATATTTCATGTTAATGTTGTTCAACCCACCCTTTAAAGTGTTTTCTTCCAGTTCTTCTCGCAGGAGCTGATTGGGAGATATACAATTTGTATATGCTTACAATTTTTTCTTCCTTTTAGGAGTCTATGATTAACTTTTATTTTTTTGGGGAGTCTAAATTGGATGTAAAAATTATGGGTATTGATGATGAATGCAGTTACCTCAAAGGTGACAGTAACTAGGACTAGTCTGATGCAAAGCCAAACTTGTATATTAGATTAGACATGAGTGCAGGTGAGGTCTGAAGATTTTTTCTTCAACAGTCTCACCTGACTCAGGAGCATATTATGGAGAAGACTTTGGACCAAGTCGAGTATATATATATTACATTTGTGTCTTTGTAAGATGTATAAATATCCAAACCTGTTAACCTCGTATAGCTTGTCCTCCAATGAGTGCTAAAGAGCGAGTGATCTTTTTAATGGACACAAAATTTCAAACTTCTGAAGTATTTTTCTTTTTACTTTGCATTGGAGGCGTAAGAGCAAGGGCATCAAAAAGTTTTCTTCTTGCTTTTCTTGTTACGATTCATAAAAGCTTTCTTATGCTTATTATCATTAGGTCTCCTATAATTGAAATTTAGCTCTATGTTTTGAAGCAACCTTGTCTTTCATGCTATATGATGTAAGTTTAGAATGGCAACAATAATTCTGACAATATAATCATGACAGTATAAGACAAATGCATACGAATGGCCAGTCCCTGACTAAGACATGTTTAGCTGCATTTTGTCACTAATAATATCTTGTCTGCAATAGAATTTGACATTGATGCTTTTATTAAGTCTTTTTATATTTCAATCCACTAGACTTGGATTTGTAGGAAAACAGACTGATCACAAATATGGCTGAATTAATTGTTCTTTTTAGTATACTAATGACCTCCAAATTACATTCCATCAAGCCAATATATGTCTCCACACAATCCTGATGAGGGCCATATCTAACTGGTTGGAGGGTGCAGTGGTGGGAAAATTCACGTCAGCAGGTTGCATTGCATCCCCTTTTTGAAAATTCTAATACAAATTCTGGTGGACAAGCATCAATGACAACAATCTGGACCACCAAAGTAAATAAGAGCATATCTCCAATAAAATACTTCAAAGGTTCTCGACCCCTTGCTACACCTAGAAATTTTCCAGCATCCTAGACATTGGAAATAGTGACAAATTCAACTTTGACCTAACTAATCAGCACAGTGATGTAAGGATGCTAGAAAAAATTGTCTTTTCAAGTCATCGAGGGGAGGTTTCTTTTTCTTTTCGGCATGGCGATGTTCATTTATTCTCTGGCAGTAGCTTTAATCTCATAGATTACTAATGTGCCATAGTTGGGGTTTCTATTTCCCTACCAAATTTATCTTCTACTAGCTATTTCCTAGCCTCTGTTTAGCATGATAACAACAAGGATTGCACTGTACTAAAGATTCTACGTATTCTACCTCCTGCTAGTCAAAGTAATCAAGGGAAAGGTAATGCAGTTGCCTGGGAACGAACTATAGCAGATAGGTATGAAGTTGATTTTTCTTGTCATATTTTTGCATCTCTGTATATATATTGTGGTTTATTTCACTGGCCTATATTTTGATTATTCTTATCCATTACCAGATTTTGGTGGGGCCTCTCAGTTGGAGTTGATTGGTGGGATGCTGTTGGTTGTGCAAAAAGTGCAGTTGAAGATGACATAAGTAGAATTAATGTACATTATCAAAATGAAATCAGTTATGTGTTGGTGAATTAAGTGACGATGGGAAGCCTCTTATGTTAACACTCCTTTGTGACTCATTTGTATTCATTCAAACTGCAAAATGAGATGAATACTCACATACTACTATATTATAAATCCAAGTAGAATTTTTGATGCAAATTTTGTTTCTGCAATTGGAATATGTGTTCAAAGGTCCCCATCTATGGTTTGACCCTGTTTGATAACAAGTTTAAAATGATTTTTTGGCATCTCTTGATCCAAGGACGTAGGTGGAAATTTGGTTGAACATATTACATCACAGTGTTCCTCTTTGCATGGTCAGTTCATATAGATGTTTTGTATATTATGTTGGTAAAACACGGTACAATTGTTTTTGAAGGATATTAAGCAATAATATGATCTCCCCAATCATCCCTTGTTCAAGATAAATGGAGCTAAGTTTTCCTATCAACAAATTTTAAGATTAACATTGACCAGAGTATGAAGCTACAGATATGATGTTCACAATAGAGATATCCATTGCTTTGTGGAAGAACGCTCACACGGTGCACCTAAGGGAGAAAGTTGTGTCAGAGTATTTCTAAGAAAATATATTAATCTCCAAAATTATTTAAGATGGGGCATTCAAGTCTTTGGCAAATGTGTTGATAAGCGCTCCTATGGTGCTTTTAGGAAATTGGATATCAATTGCATGACAAGTTGTTACATTTTGGTAACATGTCATAAGTTTATTTATTTGTTGGCATTATGTTCAAAAATTATCAACCAAATATATACATTTTCGATAAATGCATATAGGTTGACAATTGGGTCGAGAATTTATGAAATTGGTTGATGATGGCTTGGAATATAGAGACCTACAATTTATTTTTGAAGCTTATCATCTGCCCAGGCATGCTCGATCAGGAGTTGATGGAGATATTTGTAGAATGGAACAGAGGATGATTAGGGTAGTGGAGAAATGGACCAAGAAAAGACACGAAGGGTCCATATATTTCACCAAAGACCAAGATCAAGAGTGGAGATGATATTATTGCATTCTCATGAGCTAGGAAGAAGTTTCTGCGTTAGTGGACTCCAGGCAAAAATTTTAAGGATTAAAAATGCTTCGCAGATTGTTGACAGAGTATCTCAACTGTACATATACTCATTATAAATGTAATTTCCTACATCATGCATGAAGTAACCAGAGTTTTCCTTGGAGTTATCTTTGTTTTATCTAACGAAATGGTTTATTCAAGATTTGGTATAGCTTGTGTGGCCATGGCTACTCACAGATCTCTTGTTCTATTATTGAAATGTTGTGAAGCATATAAGTTCATGAGAGAGTTCAACTGGATTCTATTTTCTCAAATGATGAGTTGAACATGATGATGGAATTTTCTTTAGAGATTGAATACTTTGAGAAAATTAGGTTGTTTTAACCCCATCTTCATAATAGACCTTGGATATTGGGTCAAACGACTAACACACCCAAAGTTTATCACCCTTATTAAAAAGGTGTTTGTTTATGTCAACATGACTTCAAAAGGGTGAAGTAGGACAAGTTACACAATCACACAGGCCTAAGTATGATGAAAAAATTCATTTCTTATCTCAAATCGTAAGTGATGATGGGAAGCCTCTTATGTTAACAAACCTTTGTGACTCATTTGTATTCATTAAAACTAAAAAATGAGAGGAATACTCACAGACTACTATATTATAAATCCAAGTAGAAATTTTGATGCAAATGTTGTTTCTGGAATTGGAATATGTGTTCAAAGGTGCCCATCTGTGGTTTGAACCTGTTTGATAACAACTTGAAAATGAGTTTTTGGAATCTATTGATTCCAAGGACGTAGGTGGAAATTTGGTTGAACATATTACATCACAGTGTTCCTCTTTTCATGGTCAGTTCATATAGATGTTTTGTATATTATGTTGGTAACACATGGTACAATTGTTCTTGTTCTAGTATTGAAATGTTGTGAAGCATATAAGTTCATGAGAGAGTTCAACTGGATTCTATTTTCTCAAATGATGAGTTGAACATGATGATGGAATTTGCTTTAGAAATTGAATACTTTGATAAAACTAGGTTGTTTTAACCCCATATTCATAATAGACCTTGGAGATTGGGTCAAATGACTAACACTCCCAAATTTTATCACCCTTATTAAAAAGGTGTTTGTTTATGCCAACACGACTTCAAAAGGGTGAAGTAGGACAAGTTACACAATCACACAGGCATGAGTATGATCTAAAAATTCATTTCTTATCTCAAAGCATAAGTGATGATGGGAAGCCTCTTATGTTAACAAACCTTTGTGACTCATTTGTATTCATTCAAACTGCAAAATGGGAGGAATACTTACAGACTAATATATTATAAATCCAAGTAGAAATTTTGATGCAAATGTTGTTTCTACAATTGGAATATGTATTCAAAGGTCCCCATCTGTGGTTTGAACCTGTTTGATAACAACTTGAAAATGAGTTTTTGGCATCTATTGATTCCAAGGACGTAGCTAGAAATTTGGTTGAACATATTACATCACAGTGTTCCTCTTTTCATGGTCAATTCATATAGATGTTTTGTATATTATGTCGGTAACACATGGTACAATTATTCTTGTTCTAGTATTGAAATGTTTTGAAGCATATAAGTTCATGAGAGAGTTCAACTAGATTCTATTTTCTCAAATGATGATTGAACATAATGATGGAATTTGCTTTAGAAATTGAATACTTTGAGAAAACTAGGTTGTTTTAACCCCATCTTCATAATAGACCTTGGAGATCGGGTCAAACGACTAACACTCCCAAAGTTTATCACCCTTATTAAAAAGGTGTTTGTTTATGCCAACACGACTTCAAAAGGGTGAAGTAGGACAAGTTACACAATCACACAGGCCTGAGTATGATCAAAAAATTCATTTCTTATCTTAAAGCGTAAGTGATGATGGGAAGCCTCTTATGTTAGCAAACCTTTGTGACTCATTTGTATTCATTCAAACTACAAAATGGGAGGAATACTCACATACTACTATATTATAAATCCAAGTAGAAATTTTGATGCAAATGTTGTTTCTGCAATTGGAATATGTGTTCAAATGTCCCCATCTGTGGTTTAGACTTGTTTGATAACAACTTGAAAATGATTTTTTGGCATCTATTGATTCCAAGGACGTAGGTGGAAATTTGGTTGAACATATTACATCACAGTGCTCCTCTTTTCATGGTCAATTCATATAGATGTTTTGTATATTATGTTGGTAACACATGGTATAATTGTTTTTGAAGGATATTAGGCAACAATACGATCTCCCCAATCATCCCTTGTTCAAGATAAAATGGAACTAAGTTTTCCTATCAAAAAATTTTAAGATTAACATTGACCAGAGTATGAAGCTACAAATATGACATTGACAATAGAGATATCCATTTCTTTGTGGAAGAATGATCACATAGTGCGGCTAAGGGAGAAATTTGTGTCAGAGTATTTCTAAGCAAATATATTAATCTCCAAAATTATTTAAGATGGGGCATTCATGTCTTTGGAAAACGTGTTGATAAGCGCTCCTATGGTGCTTTTAGGAAATGGGATATCAATTGCATGACAAGTTGTTAGATTTTGGTAACATGTCATAATTTTATTTATTTGTTGGCACTATGTTCAACAATTATCAACCAGATATATAAATTTTCCATAAATGCATATAGGTTGACAAATGGGTCGAGAATTTTATGAAATTGGTTGATGATGGCTTGGAATATAGAGACGGAATAGTTTGGAACTGCCACCATGGAGTCACTGCAATGTCTTGGTGCACAATTTTGAGCCCCACAATACCTGAAAATTCAATTCAGAATAAATCATAACCTAAGAATTTGGAATTGAAAATATGAACAATACCTGAAATTTCAATTCAAAAGAAATATATTTTCAATCAAGATACCCAATTCTGTAATCATGCAGTCAATGCTATTGTTTTTGTTGAAGGGAAAATGATCTGGAAGAAGCCCTAGAAAACCCGTGTAATGCAAAATGTGTGCAAGGCATATATATTCTGTCTGGCCCATGGTCATATCAGTGAAACACAAGAGATTTTTAGGGGTTTTCACATTACAGTCCCCTAGCCAATTAGATGATTCAGAATTGCACTGTTCGAAGTCAATAGTATCCTTATTTTTATCATTAGGGTTCATGGATTGATCATAGATATTTTGGGAAGAAATTGAACTGAAAGGAATTTCGGGTTATAAAATAGGATTCTCTCCTACATTGGGACGATTACACTCATTTCTAAAGGCCTTACCAACTTTTGAATTCCAGAAACCCTTAGAGCGATCACCGATATATTTTATGTGGATTGTTGTGAATTTAAAGAGGCTTTTGCTTGCCATTACCTTCATGAGTTCAGGGAACGCAGGGATTTGAACTTAGGTTCACCATTGTTTAGGGCTTTGTACAAGACTTGACAGATTATTGTAACGGAAGCGGTAGCAACAAGAAAATATAGCATAAATTCAAAAGAAATGTGTCTATGCTGCTGTTCTCGCGCTATCTCTATTTATTCGCGTGTAGTTGCAGTCTGGAATGGGATGTTGATTTCAAACCAGAGATGATGATGATGATGAGGTTCTACGCATGCAAGTCCTGGAACAAGAAGTTTTCTTCATTTCAAGCTCTGGGCGGCCACAGGGCAAGGTGCCACTACAAGTCCAAGTCCATCTTTCCCACACTGCAAACTGATGGGGGTTTCAAAGAAGAAGTAGTTCATTGGTCCATCAATGGGCCATCTGTTGAGACTTAGAAGTAGAGTTTGTGCTCTGAGAATAAGAAAGTTAGGGTGCATGAATGCCCTGTGTGTCACAAAAGTTTTCCATCTGGCCAAGCTTTGGGCAATCTGGCGAAGCTTTGGGCGGTCACAAGAGGATTCATTCCACTCCCCCTGCTACTAATATGCACAATTATACAAGCCATTCAACAACTGAGCAGCAACAATTTTCACCTCCAAGTAGAACCGAGACGTTGGATTTGAATGTGCCTGCTGAAAATGCAAATGATTGTACTCAATTGCAGCACAGTTTTGCAGTTTCTGTCAATTTAGGTGCAGATTCTACCAGTGAATGTGAGAAATGAGGCATTACACATATGAAAAAAAACGCTGGTAGAAATTATGCTTCACCATTTTCCAGCAACAATGAGGCACAAACATTGTAACAATTGTGCCTCTCTAAGAATGTACAAGTGAAGGGGCGCCCAATGCCCTCGCCTCGAAATTTTCTCTTGTGACGTAGGCGCCTCACACAAGTTTCATAGCCATTGAAATTCCTTGTTTCTTAGAAGCTTCTGTAACAGGAACATACCCATAACTAAATAACTATCTTTGCTTTTCATCTAAGGGTTGAACATGTTTTAATCGTCTAACATATAATCTAAAGGTTTTAAATTATTACACGACGCACACAGGAGAGTTGTTTTCAAATAATGATGACTTACAACGTAATTAGTTTATTAATTTATGTGTTCAAACTTCACTGTTGACTAGAACGTTAATCGTGCTTTCCCTCCTTTTAGAACTAGAAGGTGTAGTGAGTAGTGAGCACATGACTTGGAGATGGGATTTTTATTTCAACACACATCTATACGTGCTCACTGGTCATAAAATGTGGTCATTGGTGTATAATAAAGTTAAGTTCCATAAGCTATAACGTTACTAAGTTTCTTCACTATTTTATAGATCATTACACGTCAAACTGACTTTACGCCTTGACTGACATTGCATTCAACATTGTGCACAAGTATGATTTACATGTATCAATAAAAACTATGATTGTATCTATATTTGATAATGCAAGTTGAATACATCATACAATACATAGGAGTGCTATGGCTATGAAGTTCAATATGAAATAATCTATTGATTGCTACTATTACTATTATATAAGAGGTGCTCTTCCAATGGCCATTTATTAGCTATGTGAAGAAGGCTTTGTGGAATTTTTATTTACTATAAGATTATGTATAGCTGAGTTGCGGACAACTAAGTAGAATTTGGTAGGAAGTTTGGAGTATGTGTAATTCATAATGATATTGTCTTCTCTTCATTGATGACTTTTCAATGTGTGAGTTTTGACCTAATCCATTGCATTATCAATGTGTCAAGGCTCAAAACTCGACCTATATGTCAACTACTTCTTATGATTGTTCCTAGGAACACGAATCCTAATTTTTGTAGGTTTAAAATTTATCACAAGTTTGCTCTATTGTGGTCGAATTTGTGGAGGTTATCTCAAAATTTATTTAAGGTACCATGGATCTAAATTTCTTATGAACTTTCAACACTATAACAAACTTTGGTGCAAATTGTTGATCAATTCTCACTTGGTTAGGGTTATATATGTTAATTAAAATTTTGTGTGCACGCATGAGAGTTGGGTGCAAATGCTCAATGTTGTGTAGCATTAGTGTGATAAATATGGGATAATGCAAAGCATAGTTTTGAAGATTAGTCTAAGTTGACTCGTACCTAATCAACTCAGTCAAGTTGATTGTTGGTTGAATGGTTAATTGTTGGTTCAATGGACATAAGATCTTGCAGGCCTAAATACCAAAGGGCAAAATGGAGCCCATCATGGGGTTCTCTTTGTAATTCTCCACCACTGCTACCTTCCATGCTTCCTCAAACTCCTCTCCAACCTCAATATCAGTGCTAGTAGTAGCATGAGCAACAACATTACACTTAGTAGAACTAGAATGCGTTTTCCAAACTACACGAGAACTACTTCCCTCACGAGTCACCATGTGCCATGCTTGGTCTCGATGGTTCGCTTCCTACAACTCCTGGTTCAACTACTCCTAGTTAAATTACCATATCTTCATTGGGCCCGGGTGTGGGGTAAAACCCATAGTCCCTGTTTTTTCTTCTTAATCTCAAGGCTGTGTATAAAGTGTCTTCATCATTCACTGCCCAACCAAATTCACAATCTGGGCAATCTCACAATTTTCTCTTTTCTTGAGCTGGCAATTTAAATAAACACCCAAACCAAAGTCTGACAATTTCACTACTTAATTTCTTCTTTCTGGTTCATTTTTCAATTTCTTGGAAATTGATTAATGAATGTATTACACTATCCTTATGTAAACCCCGAATAATAGAGCCTTTTGTATTTTTAGTTGCGCGCTCATAACTATAATATATATGCTTTGTAATTCAACCTTAGTCCCTTGTTTATAAAGCGCTTTATATATATATATTAGATACAATATACAAAGGAAAGGCTCCAAGTATATATATACTTGGAGCCTTTCCTTTGTATATTGTATCTAACCAAAGGTGAACTTAAATCTCCTCCTTAAAATATTATAACCAGGGTTCGACCCCTTTAACACAACCAGCAACCTCAGGTTTATGACATTAATCCCCAACATCTCTCATATATACGTCGAACTAAGGGTAATGAACCATTCAACTATTTTTAAACAATTAATTCAGGTTTAATCCCGACGGGATAAGCCTTTTTAACCTTCTGATACAAAATGCAACCCGACGCCTTATTACCCATATGGTGTTCTCTGGGCCCCACACTTCAATTTGTTAAATAAACAATTATCAATGTGAGACAATTGGGCCATACATTTGCATTAACATTCTTGCACTTCACTTTGCAATTTTCGTTCGATTTCTCGCCCTCCGGATCGAACGCCTCAAATGAATATCACGTTTTTCATCATCCGAGCGTTAACGCTCAGAAGTTACGCGATGAAAGTTGTTTTTGAAAACCGCCCACAACCACGTGTCAGATGAAGACATAGATCACATTATTTTTGGACGGTTTCTCTTACCACCTTCCAATAATGCAATACTGTCGGTTTTCATTCCAAAGACTACCTTTATTGTTCAGTCAAGTCAGAGTTCCGTTCCCTTTTGGCTCGGGGTTCCGCTCCTTTGAACTCGTTGTTCCTCTGCGTTATAAGCTCTATACCCTTGCACATGAATAACGCGTTTGCAACCTCTTTTCATTTGACAGTCCATTCAAATTCTGCTTAGGACAATTGTGCCCATTTCTACTTACGCACCCAATCAATATTATTATGGTAATTCAAGTCTACACCCAGCCTTAGCACTAAAATTCGAAGTCAGGCTTCGCTCTCCCACAAGAAATTGCATATGTAACAGGACTTGAGCTAATCAATACCAAAGTGTTAACCTTCACAAAACGTTGTTCTTTTACTTTTAATTCACTCTTAATATAACACCTCACACAACTCCAATGTGCGCTCGACCCTTACTCTGCTATACAGGAAAATCCCTCCTTTATTCCACTCATAAGGAAAAAGGTTCCTCTCATTGCACGAAGGATTCCACTTATCCGCCAATAATTCAACACCAGAACTTTGATTCAAAGAATTTCGCTCATTCAATAAACATCAGAACATCGACATGAATGTCGATTTCTCCAATGGCACGCAGAATACAAATTAAATCCCAATTACAGGGCATATGTCGCACATTCTTATACACTCTCCTTTCTGAATAAATAGGCAGACTCTTAACTCAATTTATAGAGTCCTACTCATACAAGGAATTCAAGGCAATTTCACACAGGAAATTAACCAATGAATGCACAATTATGCAAGGTATTCTCCACACAGAGTTTAAACAACAAGTGCACAGTTATACTGAGACAATTCCTCATTTATACAGTGAATTAACTTACAAGCTTTTAGCTGGCCAGATCTTCGATCAATTGGCCCTTCTCCTCTACTCTGTCTCCTCTACAGTCCTATGCAGCCTATGCAATTCTCTATGCAGGTCTATGCCTATTATTCCTTTTAGGCCTGTTTTATACAAAATCCACAAAATCAACTCAATTCCTCTAACTGCTCAAAACTCTTCAAATTCCCAATTTTCTGATTTTAAACTAAATCTTAAGGAAATTAAAACTGAATCTCTTCATATACCCACGAATGATTTGGGGGCAGTTACAATATTTTTCTCTCTACATTAAACTAAAATCACTCAATTTATTCAATAATTACATGAGCAAGAAAATATAAGAACCCCTATGTCTATCTATATACAAAATGTTGTCTTGGGCCTAATGGCCCTGCATCAGACTCCCCAGGTTAAAATGGTTCATGATCTGCTGATCATGAGCTTTCATCTTGGTCTGCCTAGATCCCACACCTTGTTTTGCAACTGGTCATCTGTTGCAGTGTTCTCCTTTTGTATTCTTCCTGGCTTCCATACTTTATGCTGCAGCCTTCCACTGACTGCACTCTTACATCCTCGTTCTGTTTTGTTGCTACTTCCTTGTTCCTTTACTGCTGTAATTTTCTGAGGAATCTTCTGCATCAATTTTCTTATAATTTCAATTTCTTGATCTAATGTGTCTTCTGACTGCTGGATACCATTCTTCCTTGATTGCTGAACTTCTACTTCCTCTTGCTGTAATCTCATGCTTGTTATAGTTCTTCCTCCTTCCATGCTTACTTCAGCTGTGTCTATAGCTCTTCTCACTGCCACCCAATCATCCATACCCTCTTTTCTTCTGCTACAGAAAAATTCTCCTTGACTGTCACTCATGACAATTCCTCCATCCTCTGACTTCAGCAATTCTTCAGGCTGTATTTAAATTGTCAGTCATCATCCTCATCTCTTCTATTCTTCTAGACTAAACATGCCTTAGTCCTTCCCTCAGTGCCTGTAATCACAAGACAAACATCAACCTCATAAAACCTTTGTGTTTTCTCCTCCTCTTCTGGCAACATTTCAGTTTTTTGCCTCAACATTTCCTGCAACAACCCTCCAATCAGCTATTGTTCTGTCATTTCACCCTCTTCTCTGGATGTTTTCTGCAACCACTTTAGCCATTTCCTTTGGCCAAACAAATCATCAATATGTTGCAACTCAGGTTCAACATCTTCTTCTTTTGCCTTGGAAATCTTTAGCAATTGCCTCCCTTCTTCTTGAATGATTCTGCTAATCACCTCAAGTCCTTCAAACACTGTATTTTATATCAGAGTAAAACTCTGATTTTCCACTGCTGTAGCAGTCCCAAAAGTCTGCCATACAGCCTTTTCTCCAACCTTCTCTTGGCTATTCGAACAAGCCAAATTTTCCTTATCACCTACAGAAATAACAAGTTCATTTTCAGGAGGCATGATATCCTCACCTTTCTCCTTCTGCAACAATTCATCATCCTTCAAAACAACTCCAAAAGATGGATTGTTTTCTGCCATGCCTGTCAACACAACCAATTTGTCAAATTTTAATTCACAAGACCCAATGGTCTTAATTGATGATTCAATCACCAATTCCTTTCTATCTTCATCCCATTGTGTTTTTACACTCTGCAATCCCCAATTCTAAAATTGAGGTTCTCTCTTTTGCATAGAATCCTGCTAATTCAGTGTACTCTCCAGCAGCTCAATTTCTCCATTCCATGGTTTAGAATATCTCATAGAATTCTCCTCTTCCTTCTCTTCCAATTGACTGCCCAATGCTACCAACCTATCTCCATCACCAACAGCATCTGCCTTCACCAAACATTTGTTAAAACCAAACTCACAAGGCCTCAGTGCCTTTCTCTGCTCTACCAGCATCTCAGTATGTTGTCCTACAATTTTTTTCTTTTCCATCAGCACATCAGTATGCCGATTCCAACTCTTCAAAAAATTCTTGAGACTGTCAGCTACTCTCCCTTTTGCATCATCCTCTGCAAGGATGTCTCTCTGCTCTAGTTCATAAAAATGAACTTTCTCATCCATCTCCGTCCTTACAATCTGAACACTTTCTCTCTGTGGTTCTGTCCTCTGCTCATGCCACAACCCTGGCATCTCTTCTGGGGAAACATTTTCACCATCTTCACAATCTTCTACTGCCACTATCTCCTCAGCCTCCATCAGAATAGGATTATGATTTCCCGTCTCTGCAAAAACTTCAATCATCTGTCCATCACTCTTCATTTGGCCATTTAACAAAAACAATTTTTCATTATCAGCATTAATGACAAATTCATCTTCATCAAGTACAACTCCATTGAAACAATCTCTTTCATTATCAAACTTATCATCTTCAGACATAGTTGTTTTGTCCTCATTGAAGCAATCCCTTTTATAAAACAAGGAATTAATGAATTCCTTATGCTGCAATAATTCAGTCTGCTCTTCATCTGAAAGATACTCATCATACTTTACTTGGAAATAGTCAGGTTCTTTTAACACAGTTCCATCATGTGAGTTGTCTTCATCAACACCTGCATTCATACATAACTTGTCAGTTTTAAAAACATAAGACCTCATGGTCTCATTTGATGAATCAATCATCAACTCTTCCTGTTGTTCCAAGTCTTCTATGCTCTTCAGAGATTCTTCAATGGTCCTCTCTTCAAATTCCTCAAGTCGTCCCATTTTTAGCTTCTGGCCACCATCATAAACTAAAACTCCTCTGCTTCCAATATGTTGGAAAGCAGAACCTTTCTCCAATTTTTCATGGACATCTTCAAAACATGTAGCTGCTTCATTTCCTTCCTTAGTGACAACATCAGCAGTTTTTTCTCTCTCACCTACTGTTCCTGCAAACACAAAAAATATGTCAGATGTAAGGCTCCTTGACCCTCTGGTCTCAGTTGAAGCTTTAGTCTTCAAGTCTTTCTCCAAATACTCAATCATTCTGAGCATTTCTTCCTTCTTCTGAGCATTCATCATTTGCTCTTTCTTCCTTTGTAGCCTCTGCCACTTTACCTTCTTCTTCATGAGCCACCCATCTCTCTGGTTTTCCTCTATCATTCTCTCTAGTTCATAGAGCTGCTTATTGATCTCAGTTATCTCTTTCCAATATTCTTCATCAGTGAGTTTCTTCCTCATGCCATTTTCCTTGGCATCTTCCCTCACTCTTCTGGTGTGGCCTCTCTCAGAACCTCTGCAATCTCTGCAATCTCTGCTATGGCTGTCAGTAGCCATCCTCTCCTCCAGGATTTCTTCACTCACAAGCTGCACCAAGCCTCTGCAACAACAAGATCTCTTGCTGCAACTTACCTCACCAATCCCTTCCTCCGGATCCGGCTTTTGGCAAGTACTAGTCCCCTATCTGCTGGAACCTTCTAAGCACTCTCTTCTGCTCTCTCTAGGCTTCACTCTACAAATTTTCTCAAGAACACCTCTGTTCTTCCTTCATCCAACCTCGAGCGCTAGGAACTCCAGCCCGCCACACTTTCTATGCACTAAGAATCCCTTTGCCGGATCCTCTCTTTTATCACTGATCTCAAAGTTTCGTGATCTCTTCTTACCGAGTTTCCCCACTGTTTGCACTCACATTCGCAAAAATACCTAAAACCAAACAGAGTCAAATAAGGCTCATCAACTTCATCTCCCAAGATCCCTAATGATCTTGTTTCTTCTCTCACTCCGCATCACACTGTTCTAATCTTCAAGACTCTGCCTTCAACCTGCATTCTACAAATATGAGCTATCAACCTTCACTACAAATTAACTCAAATCCGCAATTTTTTAAGTTGCCGTATTAAACATCAATTTTTTCTTTCCCCGTCTTCAAGACATGTGATTGTAAATAAACTTTCTCAAAGGATACAATTCAATTCAAGCTATGATACCTACCGTGGTGTAGGGTAAAACTTACTACTATTTTTCTTCTTAACTTGCCAGCTCATGAGAAGTGTCTTCATCATTCACTGCCCAACCAAATTCACAATATGGGCAATCTCACAATTTTCTCTTTTCTTGAGCTGGCAATTTAAATAAACACCCAAACCAAAGTCTGACAATTTCACTACTTAATTTCTTCTTTCTAATTCATTTATCAATTTCTTGGAAATTGATTAATGAATGTATTATACTGTCCTTATGTAAACCCCAAATAATAGAGCCTTTTGTATTTTTATTTGCGCGCTCATAACTATAATATATATGCTTTGTAATTCAACCTTAGTCCCTTGTTTATAAAGCACTTTATATATATATACTTGGAGCCTTTCCTTTGTATATTGTATCGAACCAAAGGTGAACTTAAATCTCTACCTTATAATATTATAACCATGGTTCGACCCCTTTAACACAACCAACAACCTCGGGTTTATGACATTAATCCCCAACTTCTCTCATAACACGACATTCTAATATATACGTCGAACTAAGGGTAATGAACTGTTCAACTCATTTTAAACAATTAACTCAGGTTTAATCCCAATGGGGTAAGCCATTTTAACCTTCTGATACAAAACGCAACCCGACGCCTTATTACCCATATGGTGTTCTCTAGGCCCCACACTTCAATTTGTTAAATAAATGATTATCAATGTGAGACAAATGGGCCATACCTTTGCATTAACGTTCTTGCACTTCACTGTGCGATTGTCGTTTGATTTCTCGCCCTTCAGATCGAACGCCTCAAATGAATATCACATTTTTCATCGTCTGAGCATTAACGCTCAGAATTTACATGATGAGAGTTGTTTTTGAAAACCGCCCACAGCCACGTGTCAGATGAAGACATAGATCACATTGTTTTTGGATGGTTTCTCTTACCACCTTCCAATAACGCGATATTGTCGGTTTTCCTTCCGAAGATTGCCTTTATTGTTCATTCAAGTCATTGTTCCATTCCCTTTTGGCTCGAGGTTCCGCTCTTTTGAACTCTTTGTTCCTCTTCATTATAAGCTCTATACCCCTGCACATGAATAACGCATCTGCAACCTCTTTTCATTTGACAGTCCATTCAAATTTTGCTCAGGACAATTGTGCCCATTTCTACTTACGCACCCAATCAATATTATTATGGTAATTCAAGTCTACGCCCGCCCTTAGCACTAAAATTCGAAGTCAGGCTTCGCTCTCCCACAAGAAATTGCATATGTAACAGGACTTGAGCTAATCAATACCAAACCGTTAACCTTCACAAAACGCTGTTCTTTTACTTTTAATTCACTCTTAATATAACACCTCACACAGCTCCAATGTGCGCTCGGCCCTTACTCTGCTATACAGGAAAATCCGTCCTTTATTCCACTCATAAGGACAAAGGTTCCTCTCATTGCACGAAGGATTCCACTTATCTGCCAATAATTCAACACCAGAACTTTGATTCAAAGAATTTCGCTCATTCAATAAACATCAGAACATTGACACGAATGTCGATTTCTACAATGGCACGCAGAATACAAATTAAATCCCAATTATATGGCATATGTTGCACATTCTTATACACTCTCCTTTCTAAATACACACGCAGACTCTTAACTCAATTTACAGAGTCCTGCTCATACAAGGAATTCAAGGCACTTTCACACAGGAAATTAATGAATGAATGCACAATTACGCAAGGTATTCTCCACACAGAGTTTAAACAACAAATGCACAGTTATACTGAGACAAATTACTCATTTATACAGTGAATTCACTTACAAGCTTTTAGTTGGCCAGATCTTCGATCACTTGGCCCTTCTCCTCTACTCTGTCTCCTCTACAGTCCTATGCAGCCTATGCAGTTCTCTATGTAGGTCTCTCGCCTATTATGCATTTTAAGCCTATTTACAAAAACCACATATTCTACTCAATTCCTCTACCTTCAAACTCTTCAACTTCCCAATTTTTCGACTTTAAACTAAATTCCAAGGAAATTAAAAACTCGAATCTCTTTCATATGCCCATGAATGATTTGGGGGAAGTACATAATATTTTTCTCTACATTAAACTAAATCACTCAATCAATTTATTCACAATTACATGAGCAATAAAACATAAGATCCCTTGTCTATCTATATACAAAATGTTGTCTTGGGCCTACGTCTCAGACTGCCACAGTCCAACACCCCGAACTCCACTAGGCAACAATTCGCCATTTTGTACTAGTGATTCGCCATTTGTACTGGTGATTCACCATGATTTTACAAGATAATATAATCTTGTGAGAGCTTGGCCAAAAAATTATATATAAATATTATATTATTAATACAATTGCCTTCCATTTTTCCTATGTATCATGGTGATTCACCCATTTATTATACATATAAATTTAGGGGGGTTCTTAAAATTTTCCCTGGTTGCAGCAGCTGTCACACAAGAAATATTTCAAGAAGAAGTGAAAGATGAGAACTGGTTATGGCATTTGAGATTTGGACATCTCAATTTCGGAGGTTTGAATTTGTTGCATAGAAAAGGCATGGTAAAGGGATTACCACTCATAGAGAAACCATATAGCCTATGTGAAGGTTGCATCTTGGGCAAACAACACAGAGAACCATTTCCAGCGAGAAAGAGTATAAGGGAAAAGACACCTTTGGAGAATTTCCACTCAGATTTATGTGGACCAATGAAAACACCATCATTAGCTGGCAGTCATTATATTTTGACATTTATAGATGATTACACAGGGAAGACATGGGTCTATTTCCTAAAACAGAAAAGTGAAGCGTTTGAACAGTTCTACCACTTCAAAGCTCTTATTGAGAAGAAAAGTGGACACTACATAAAAGTGTTGAGAACTGACTGAGGTGAAGAATATGTCTCCAAATACTTCCTACATTTTTGCAGGGAACATGGAATACCCAAGCAGTTTACCACAAGGTATACACCTCAGCAAAATGGTGTAGCATAAAGAAAGAATAGGACCATCATGGACATGGTAAGAAGTATGTTGAAAGCAAAACATTTTCCAAATGAGTATTGGGAAGAAGTTGTCTCTTGTGAATCTTATATTATTAATAAATGTCTAAACAAAACTGTTATGAATAGAGTTCCATAAGAAGCATGGAGTGGAACAAATAAATTTGTCACTCACATGAGAGTGTTTGGATGTGTGGCATATGCACGTGTCCCAGATCAGTTAAGGAAGAAGATGGATAGAAAGGGGGAGAAGTGTATATTTCTTGGATACAATGATGAATCCAAGGCTTACAAGCTCTATAATACATCAACCAAGAAAGTAATCATCATCAAATATGTTCAGTTCATAGAAGAATAAGCTTTGGATGGAATTTTAGAGAAGACAGTAAATGTGAAGACATGTATGTCTCATGAAGAGAAAGAGGAATGAACTATATAAAGCAACTCATCAATGGTGGCTCCTCCTCTACCTACACAAGCTCAACAGAGAACACCACAAGCAAGCAATAGAACAACATTGAGAAACCAAGGAAGTGCTTTTCCAAGCACACCACATGGACCAGAAACTCCCTCGAGTTCAATTGAAACTCCAAGCACATCTTTAGCAAATACAAGAAGACCAAGATTCAGAAATTTAAGTGAAATTTATTAGAAAGAAGAAGTTGATAATAATATTGGTCTAAATTATTTATTTTCATTATTTTTTCATGTTGATGACCCAATCCATTTTTAAGATTCAGTCAAAGAAGAGAAGTGGATTGAAGCAACGAATGAAGATATAGGAGAAATAGAAAGGAATGACACATGGGAGTTAGTGGACCTCCCACAAGGAAAAGAAGTTATTGGAGTGAAATGGGTCTATAAGACCAAGAGAAACATTGAAGGCAAGATAGAAAACCACAAAGCAAAGCTAGTTGTCAAAGGCTACAAGCAGCAACAAGGAAGAGACTATGAGGAAACCTTTGCACCAGTTGCAAGGATGGAGACAGTGCAGACAGTGTTTTTTATAGCAGCACAACAAAAATGGAAAGTTTATCAAATGGATGTGAAATCAACATTCTTGAATGGAGTGTTGAAAGAGGAGGTGTATGTTGAACAACCTCTTGACTATGAGATAGAAGGCCAAGAAAACAAGGTGTGTAAGATGTAGAAATCTATTTATGGGCTGAAGCAAGCACCACGACCATGGTACAACAGGATTGATGCTTACCTGATGGACAATGGGTTTGACAAGTGTGATGGTGAACCCACACTCTACATCAAAGAAAATGACGGTAAAATAGTTATTTTTGTTTTGTATGTAGATGATTTAATTTTTACAGGCAATGATGTTTCTCTCATTGTTGATTTTAAAGCAGTCGTGAAAAGTGAATTTGAAATGACTGACTCAGGTTTGTTAAGATATTTTTTGGGCATAGAAGTAAAGCAAACAGAAAAGGGAATTTTTATCTCCCAAGCAAATTATGTTGCACAAGTTTTAAAGAGGTTGAATATGCATAACAGCAAGCCATCATCAACTCCAACTGTCATGGGGTTGAAATTGAGCAAGGAAGATTGCAACAAGAATATCAATTCGACATTGTACAAAAGCATGGTTGACATTCTAATGTATTTCACTGAAACTAGGCCTGATATAATGTATGCAGTAAGCTTGATATCCAGATTCATGGAGACACCCAAGGAGACACATTGGCAAGCAGCCAAGGGAGTTTTAAGGTATGTAAATGGAAGAAAGGAGTATGGTGTTCTATACTCCAAAACTGATGATTTTGAGTTGATTGGTTACACTGACAGTGATTGGGCTGGAATTGTTGATGACAGAAAGAGCACATCAGGGTATGTTTTTCATTTGGGATCAGGAGCCATTTCATGGGCTTCCAAGAAGTAGCCAATAGTTTCATTATCAACAGCAGAAGCTGAATATGTAGCAGCAACATCAGCAACATGTCAAGCAGTTTGGATGAGAAGGATGCTGAGAGATTTATGTCATGAACAAGAGAAAGGAACCACAATTTTCTGTGATAACAGTTTAGCAATTGCATTGTCAAAGAATTTTGTTTTCCACAAGAGAACAAAGCATATTGATGACAAATACCATTTCATAAGGGAATTAGTTAACAATGGTGAAATTGTGTTGCAGCATTGCAGGTCAGAGGAATAATTTGGAGATATCCTCACAAAGCCATTGGGACAGAAAAGTTTTGTTTATCTCAGAAAATGTCTAGGAATGATTGATGGTGGTAATTGTGATTAAGGGAGAGTGTTGGAAATACTCCCAACCACCGCCATGAATAAAATCTGGCAGCAGCCCACACTTCATTGAATTTTTTTGCAGGGAAGGACAAAGCCTAGGTTTTCAAATTCAGAGGTGTTTCACACAAAATCCAGAAAATAGAGTACCTGGCCTTTTCTTTGCGTTATTTCTTACCCACCGTCGTTGACTTACCTTTTGCCCGCATACCGTAACCCGCAAGTTTTAAGGTTTACCCCTTAAGTGATTCGCTGAAACTTATTTCCCCGCTAATGCGATCTGGTGGGACCCTCAACCTTATCTCATTACAAACCGCCACAAACCTTTGTATTTCTCTTCATTCCTTACCTTTCACATTTCGCACTTACCTTTGTTTACCGCGTCGCAGCTCGCACTTCGCACAGTTTAGAATTTACCTTTAAGCACTCGCACCAAACCTTCTGATGTTACAATGGGACATCGTCATCGCACATCGTAAAACTTAGATTTCGCATTTCGTACAACTTACCATTTAACGCGCCCACACTTCACACATTTTATGTTTTATCTTTTTTGACCGCCCGTAACTTCGCACTTCGCACATCTCAGGACTTACCTTTTAGCCACCCACAAGTTATGTTATTTGAGTTGCGATGTGATCGCAATCACACGTGGCAAGCTCAGGGGGATAGCGCACATGAGCGCCCACAAGCTCATGAGGATAGCACCCGCAAAGTAAACAATTTAAGTTGCGATGCAATAAGTGCCATTGCATATCGCAATCGCAAACACTTAAGGTTTTCTCGTATCTTGCAATGTTAAAAGTTAAAATTGCCAATTTGCGATGTAGGGCGCGGATGTGATGAGGTTTCGCAGCCAAAACCTATAATATTTCAAGTCCGGGCTTTTGTGTTTTGTACGTTGTTTTCGTGTAGAAACAACAAATAAGACCGGAATGACTTTTGGTTGTTATCTATCCATTTTTGTATTGAATTGGCTTAAATTTTCAAGCTTCGGCCATTTTGTATTAAAAAATGAATTTTTCATATGTTAAGTGAAATGAATTAACAGTCTGTGTGAATTTTATTTCCTCATATTTGCATTTCTTCGTGTTGTGGGGGAAACACATCCCTTATTTGATTTATTCATAATTTCCAACATAACAAACATCTACTATAATAATAACAATGTACATCATCCACAGCTTTTGAAGAAGGTGAACTCTCAAACTCCATCATTTCAATGAGTATAACAAACATGTACTATAATAATAACAATGTACATCCTCCATGGCTTTTGGAGAAGGTGAACTGGTCTATCACAACAGACAATTAATGTATGTCTCTCCAAGCCCAAGAGAATGGAATAACCAGTGGAAGATGAGAATGGAAAGGAAGCCCCATGATATTACAGGCAAAAGAAGAAGCAGTGAATATCCCCCTTCCATTACTAACCAGTGCCATGTTACCAGGTGATGGGTTATAGTCGAGGTGGTGGCTCTTCCACGATGTTCCATCCATTACCATTAAGCAAATTAAAAATTAAAAATATTTTTTCATCCCATCGCTTAGTTGTCCCTCATGCTATAACCATTGATCTAGACTAAAAAGAAGAATATGCCCAACATATTTTCTGTACATGCAATCATCCTAATCCTAATTGTCATTAAAAAAAAAAAAGTCAAACACATGTAGTTGCATATATATAATCCTATCTGCTAATAAACATAATTTTTAAATTATAACATGACTCTTTTATAACTAATTTTCATGACTCTTATCATTTGAGAAATTGCACATAGATAGACCCAACTTGGCCATTATATAAAAGGAATATAAAGTGATACAGTGATAATGACCATCCTCAGATACAACAACGAAAGAGATTAATAATGCATCATCATATTCCATAACTTAAATTGAAAACAAAGACCTAAACATTGTCTCAGGTCATAATTATCTTATTTTAAGAATACTTGTTTTGTTTTATCTCTTCTCTTACACAATTTACTTAACCAAAATCCCGATGCACAAACCCATACATTTCCATTCAAGATTGATTATTTCCATTCACTATTATAATTAATAATAATCGTGCAAAGTCATCAAAAATATATGAATGAGTATCTAACTCTCACTTCACTATATGTCAATGCACGAAATATAATAGTATAATCTTCCTTTCACAATGCTAAAGGTCACACCACTCAACTATAAAATTCAAATAAATATGTCTGGACTATGACTAAAAATTTCTAATCCTTTATTTAACCACTTTTCTAATAATTTATTTTACAACAATATATGGGACTATCTCGTGTTAAATTCATCCGAGATGTGATAAGGAAGAATCAAGGATAATGAATAGTAAAGAAGGTTTCTTAGATTTCACTATCCCTTATCTCTTTTATATTTCATAAGGTATTTAAATTGTTCTATAGAATATATTCATATTATGGAGCCTAAAAGATCATTTTACAATTCAGTATGATAGATATATAATTTTGTCCGTGCTCAACTTAAACTTAATTTGGAGTTGAAATGTATGGATTTGTGCATTGGGATTTTGGTTAAATAAACTTAATTTGGAGTTGAAATGTATAGATTTGTGCATTGGGATTTTGGTTAAATAAATTGTGCAACGACATAGATAAAAACAAGTATTCCTAAAATAAGATTATTATGACCTGAGACAATGTTTAGTTTTTGTTTTCAATTTATGGAATATGTTAATGCATTATTAATCTCTCCGTTGTTGTATCTAAGGAGGTCATTATCACTGTATTACTTTATATTCCTTTGTTTATGATGACCATGTTCGGTTTATTTATGTGCAATTTTTCAAATAATAAGAGTTATGAAAATTAGTTATTAAAGTCATGTTAAAAAAAAAAAAACAAACTACAATAAAATTTGATCTCAACTTTTGATAAATCTATTATAATAGATCTTTATACCCAAAATAAACATCACTAATATATCAATCAATAAAAGATAATAACCTTCAAATCATAATGATATATGGGTTTCCACGACTATGATTTGTCCTACATTAAATTCTTCGTTGATTATTTAAAAATAACCTACAGATTAAGGTCTGTGGAGGCGGCGTAGTGGTAAGGTCGCTCTCGTAAAGACGGACAGGTCCTGTGCTCAATCCTGAGCGAGGGCGTGGCTCGCCGCGAGAGATTAACCGTTCCGGGCCAAGCCCACGACCTTTTATACAGTGACATGTGGTTTAACGGTAAATTTCGCTGGGTGAAACCCACGAGATGGAGGTTCAAATCTCATTGAGTATATGGCCTGTTGTGTCTTGGCTAGAAGAGTAGGCGACCCATAGTGGACGTCTCGGCTCCTGTTGAGGCATAAGTTAATTGCTATTGTGTGACTTGCAGGTTGTTGCACCTAGCCTAGATTTATAGTGGCAGCCAGTAGGATTTGATCCTGGGCCTTGTTCAGGATAACTCTCACCAGTTACCGATTATCCTAGATGAAAAAAAAATAAAATAAATAAATAAATAACCTACAGATTCAACCATTCAAAATTTTCATGCTATGACAATTCGAACTCAGTCGTGACATCAGTAGGAATAATCTGTGAATCTTATAAGGACAACTTAGGTTCTATTGCGTCTCAATAATAACATGAAGAGCAGCTGATGGACCGGTGGAATACGTCCGTGAAAGAAATAGACAGGAGGTCGAGGGTGGGACAGGGAAAAATGGCATTATGGAAAACTGGTATTAACGACTAAGGATATGGCATGTAAACTTTGTAACTGAAAAGTGAGACCTGCCTTTTCTTAATTGAGAGGTCGTGGAATATAGAATTAGACGAAGAATATTTGATAGTTGTAAAATCCTGATCATCCAAATTATTTTTGAAGTTACTCAAACCTAATTCCAATAGACCACGCCTTAAGCATAAATATGAAAAACAGAAACAACCAGCCTACCCTCAATCAAACAACGAGACATAGGCAGCCCAAGCGTTTAGAATATGAAGCTTTTGTTTATGACTCGGCGGGGCCACGTTAATGGAGGACTCAAAACCTATAATGTTTATAATGCTCAACCACACAGACGTTTTTGTGATAACACAACTTTGCAATTCTCCTCTGGGGTTTTCGCTGCCTTTGAGCGAGACCCGCTTTTCTTTGGGCTCTTCCGCTTCAATCGGGAATTGCCTTTGAGCGAGACCCGCTTTTCTTTGGGCTCTTTCGCTTCAATCGGGAATTCTCAATTACGGTCCTGATATCTGTCGGGTTAAGCTCTAGCGGGATCGGAGTGAATAATACCCCAACCCCACTGCTGACAACAACCAAATTGGCTACCCATTCAGAATGTCAAGTAGAGGAAATTCTTCTAGGAACTCCTAGAAGCCTTTCAGAGAGCTATGTAGATGCTTACTGTTGGACAATTCCGATACTTTTTCGGGGCCAGTTGCCGAAAGGAAGAAAGCTCCAAGACCGGAAGAGGGTCGTTAAGTCATATCCGTTGGCAGAGGTGAAGAGCCATAAAGGCCATTTTAGCGTGCTTCTGCCTCACTTTCAACAAGATCATAAACTTGTTCTCTCTCTAATTTGACAGAGTGATTGTGCTCATCAATTGAAGTAGGTCGCTGCGTTTCACAATCGATTGTTAATTCACAGGTTCCTCACGTTGCATTTGCTTTCTGCCATTTCGCTGCTTGCAGCCAAGGAGGAATAGGAAAAATATATTTTCCCATTTCTGTAGACAAATACCAATATGAAGTGCATCATGGTATCTGGTGCATACAGATCTTTAGCTTGCCTTACTTCTTTAGATGCTATAGCTCCTGCCTGTGTTATCCTTGTTGCCTTGGTTCCTTGCAAAGCAAGATGAGACCCAAGTATCTTTTGAATGCAAGATGAGAGCCAGGTATCTTTGAAAATTTTCAAAGATTGGAACTTCGCAAGGTTGTGGTGGCTTGACACAGTGAAATATTAGAACCTGGAAATCAATACTTTTGACAGTTGGCCTGCATGCCTAGTGAGAGTGACATGCCTTTCTTTTTAATTTAATGTTACTTCATTTATTATTAATTTCTTTTTTATTTTTATAACATTCACCTAAAGAAGCGATTGAATCAGCTGATCTTGTTTACTAAGATCCTATTCCAAAGTGGGATCCCGTACCAGGGTACTGAGTTTACCTAGTGAATGATCCATACAATAAAGCTGCCAGTCATAGCGGGGCTCTGGGTCAGCAAGGGCTGGGGCTGGGCTCCCGGGCTTTAAGCTGGTAATTATTGTTGCAGTGAATGGCTTCTGCAAGAATCGATGTCAGTCAAAATCTTCATCTTCTTTGGTTGTGACTTCTCTCTACACTGTCTACGATCCACTGGTCTGAACAGGTTCGCCTCTATTCTTCTCCTCTGTCGTTTCCCTCAATTCTCGAACCTATTCCTCCCATTGAGATTCCTTCAATGGAAGCCTGCAAGAGCACCTTTACTCTGATGTTGATAAGCAAACTTTCCCAACTGCTCCTTTTATGTTAGACTCCATGAAAAGCTTTTTAATCTTTTCAAGTGGTGAAGTTCAGACAAGATCATGCTAATTAGCCACCCTCATTCCTGCCAATAAGTTTTCTCTGGCCCCTCATGAATTTTTTAGTATCACATGGTCTCTTAGGATGTTGCTCTTAGCAGTCCTGACAACCTATGGTACTCTCTAAACCACCCTTAACAAAACAATCCAACAAAGCGATTGGAAGGGGGCAAATGGTTAAGCTCTTATGCATGCTAGAGCAAACCCAACACATTTATTAAAAGAAATACAAAGGCTCTTTACACTGTTTCATTTTCCTGTATTTTAACTCTATTCGAAATGAAAATGGCTAATACCCCTGTTTCGTTCAGAGTTTCATACTCCCAGTTTCCTATGGGCGGTCGAGAGCTGATTTAGGTATAGGTATTCAGGATTCCCATGGGCGGTCGAGAGCTGATTTAGGTATAGGTATTCAGGATTCCCATAGATGCCTCCAATGGCAATCTAGGCAAGACCTGGTTGTTTTCTCATGTTTTCTATTTGCCTCATATCCAGAGATAACCAAAGTTTGAACTTGCCTATTTCCAACTGTAACTCGGTCATAGAAGCATGTAGGTATTCGGTACTCACATACTTTAACAAAAATTCCAAATATTTCCATGGATTTCAAACATTTAATCTCCCTAAAGCTAAATATCTCACCATCCAAGTCAGACTGCCTTAATGATTTTTTTGTGAGAAAAATTCAAATATTGCAGAGTTTGGCACATTGCTACCTTACTGTACAGTTTAAACATCCTATCATTAGTGAGTAAATGCATTGATGATCCGATAAAGTAATGTGGGCAATCTCTAGGTTTGATTATGGAATTTCATTTGACCACACTTTCTTGATTTATGTTGATCTATAAGATTGTTAGCAAGAAAACATAAACATATTTGTAATGCCTTGATTAGTTACTCTGCAATTTTCTTTCGATGGCAGCTATCATTTCCATCTATAAGTTATGGCTAATGGTCTACTTCCAATATAATTAAACTTGTCTTAATGTACTTAGTAATTTCTCCTACAATGGTTTTTAACAAAGCATATGTGTAACCGTGGATTTTATGTTGATAGGTTCTCCTAGCAACCCTCCAAAGTTGGATTGGGACACTAGAATGAGAATAGCTCTGGATGAGGCAAGAGGACTTGAATACTTGCACGAGTGTATTGATCCTCTAGTGATTCAGAGAGACTTCAAAAACAATAATATTCTCCTAGACAGAAATTACCATGCTAAAGTCTCAGATTTTGGCTTGGCCAAACTTGGGTTTGATAAAGTAGGAGGCCATGTGTCTACTCGGGTTTTGGGAACACACGGATATACTACTACTCAAAGAATCTAAAAGTTTCAGGAAGTTGAATCACTTCAAATTCCAACTCCCCATTCCATATATACACGAGGAAAAATGAGCCTCCTGTCATGATAGGTCCCTTGTCATGATAGGTCCCTCGTCTCTCTCAGAATGGACACCAACAGGAACAAGGCTCCCTTCGCCTATATCTCAACACCCAATGATTTGGAGCCTGCAGTCACATCTCTATTAACTAGAGACCAAAATGTGGATGCGAGTGCGACTTTTTGAAAGCTTTTACGGTGACTTTTTACGGTGTAATTTCTTGCCGGAATTTATTGAAAAGAGAAGTTTGATTGCTAACTTTGCACAATCTAAGTGTCTAGAGGTTGCACAATCTACGTGACTAGAGGTTTTTGAGGGTGCTGAATCCATATATAGAGTCAAAAAACCAGTTTGAATAACAAAAACCTAAATTTTACCTCAAAAATTTTCACCGGATTCAAGCACCTGAAACTTCAAAAAGTCGCACCTGAAACTTCAACAAAAGCACCTGAAACTTCAAAAAGTCGCACTAAAGACAACTCCTATTGAGGGTCTGCTGAATAATCTCTGTCAATTCAGTTCAACCATTCAAGGCAAAGCTCCCATCATAAATTCGGAATTGGGCTTTTCAATGCTGCTCAGGCTCGTAGCAGGTTGCCCTGTGTCTTCTAAGTTCTGATCACAATGTGTCCAAATGGGTGCAAATCTCTGTGGGAATCCTAGCTAAAGCCGACAACATCCAGAATGAAAACCCTTCTCTCTTCATGGATTACTGGCGCCCGGTGCTTGAGGTCATTGACAGAGCATGCGTTGATATTGAGTATTCAGACTTTCAAGTGGGTTTAGTCAATTTAATTTGCTTGTTCCTGAAATTGGAACTTGAGGGCACTGGGCACATAATTACCAGTCATGGTGAAGTAATAAGAGCTTTATCTTCTTACATAATCAGACCTACTCACAGGCCTTTTGCCACGAGCAAAAACAATTTCGACAAATTGTTCGATGTGACCTTGATACTCTGGGCCACAGTGGAAGGATTGAAGCAGCCCAGACTATCACAGGCAGTGGCTAGCTTAGTGTGTCCAGTGCACGAGCAGTTTACTGATGGACTGTACTTATTATTTATTGAGCTCAATTTTTCGATACTGTGACCAATCCCAAAGTTGGTTCTATACATCTGACCAGCAATTGAAAAAATGGATTGTATCGCCAATGTAATGAATATTGCAATTGAAATTATTCACTTAGATAAATGACAATCTAGTCAATCGTATTTCTCATTTCGTACGACATTATACAACACACTTTATTATACTCTAAAGGGTAACAACTTTCCTTGTGTCCTTTTGAATTCAATAAATTTTGAATTCAGGAAAAGTATTTGCAGGACCTCAATTCTTAAGAAATGGTTATAATTACCTTTCCCTTCAAATTTTGTCCTTATGCACTGATTGCATGATAATTTGGATGTAAAATTCAATAAATTATCTTCATTCGGTATGGTTCCAAAGAAAGGGAGTTCAAAATGCCGACAACCCCTCTAGTTTTTTAAACTTATTATCATGCTCTTAGGACTAGTTGCTCCGCAACTCTCCTTGTTCTACCTTCATTTCAATGACCACGTATTACTAATTTTACCTCCTCTGTTATGTCAATACAACCAAGGAAAAAGGATGGTGCGTTATGAAAAGGAAAATGTAGAATTAATTAGATAAATTACTATACAAATGTGTTTTGAGAAGTTGAAAATAAAAATAAAAAAATATATAATTAGATTAATAATAATGTCAATTATTATACAAGTGTGCTATGAGAGAAAGAAAAGAAAAAAGAAAAGAAAAGGAAATATATTTTATATAAAGGAAATATTTTTATATAATTAGGTTAATAATAATGTCAAGAGAAAATTTGTAAGTGTTAAATTTTTTTATGATCTAATTTTTCTTTTTTTTAATGGAATTTTTTTATTTTTTTTAAATATTTTCCACAAAATTATATAATACCATTGTAAATTCATTTTAATCCTGGATCTATCAAGGGTTCACACCTGGATCAAATCTCTTTAAGTGAAAACCTCTTTTTTTACTGCAAAACTCAAGAAAAGGTTTGCACCCCGAGAGATTTGATCACTCTTGCTTGATAGATCCAGAGTTAAGATGGATATAGGTTGGTTATTTATTAACATATAATATATATGTGTGTGTGTGTGTGTGTCTTTCTTATTCCCTCTCTCTATCTCACCCCCTAAACATACAAATTCTCTCTCACTCCATATCTCTCTCCCTCTCTCTCTCTTTCTCCTCTCCCTCTTCCCTCCTGCTCTCCTCTCTCCTTGCTCTCTCTTATCACTCCCTCTCTCTCCACCTTTCTCCCTCTATGTCTTTATTCTCCCCTTCCTCTCTCTCCCCCACCAACTCCTTCTCTCTATTGAGCCCTCTCTCTCTTCCTTCCTCTCTATGTCATACTCTCCTACCTCCCTTTGTCTCTCCACCCCCCATAATTCTCTCTCTCTTCCCTCTAACTCTCTCACTATCTCCCTACCTCTTTCCTTCTTTCTCTCCCCCCCATCTCTGTGTATCCCTCTCTCTTTGTTCCCCTTCTCTCCCTATCTCTTCCCTCCTCTCTCCCTCACTCTTTCACCATCTCTCCCTTGTCACTCCCTCTATTTCTCCACCTCTATCTCTTTGTGTATTTATTCTTTCCTCTCTATATCTATCTCTCTCAAGCATTGTCACTATCTTTGTCATTCCCACAAGTCCGTTCACCTCGTTGGCGGGTTGTGTAGCACCAGCTAAATATCCATACTTGGTTTTTTTCATCATATTTTCTAGACTACGCCTCCAAATATTATTACTTGTTCTTATTTTCATTTAAACGTTATGTATGCAGAATAAACATAACAACAATAGTAAAATTCATGCACAAGACCAAACAAAAAATAAAAATTTCAATTTTATATTATCTTGTATAAAATTACATTACAATACATTTTCAAGCAGCACTTAACTTAAAACCTGTTTTCTGTAACAATATCATAATCATGCATGTCGTGACCCAGTTTCACGCTTTTCTTGCCCATGGTAACCCGACATGCACATGGGTCAGATTCTGCCCGAGGTCGCTACATGACTCACCCGATTCTGCATGACCCTCAGGTCACTTCGCACCCAACTACGCAGCGACAATCCATCCATTGTGTGAACCCGAAAGCTCCATGGTCTGCACGTGCTATGCCTTTGTCTATCACCTGAGTGATCTGCACAATCCACTCTGGTTCACCCAACTCCGCCTGTTCTGTTTAAATAAGTTTCCCGCATTGCGAGTGCATTCTACCAAGTTCACCCAGTGTTGCATCCCACCCTTCGCACCATGAACTTGTTGTATTCCACCGAATGTTCAATGATCCTCCCATGTCTTTCCTGGCCTTCATTTATATGGTGCGGCCTCCACACGATTATGTCGTTTGGGTGGGGCTTGGCCCATGGCAAATCCAACTCTTTTTGCACGACACCCCTACTTGCTCAACATCGGCCCAACAATAATGTTCATCCACCCATTCATATAAATTCACCACGATCGCCACTCTCAAAACTTATAATAATTTTTCTTGTCACTCACTTGGTTTATCCTCTTGGATGTGCACCTCCGTCGTGTCCTACTCATGCTCTCTAAGTCTAACCGTCTGTCGTGTTAACCCAAGAGTGCGCTCACCCAGGCGCCCGCTACATGAGTCTCCCGAGCGCACTCGCCGCTATAACTGCCCGTTGCATGTCGTGGAGCGTGCTTGCCCATCGTGCCACCATCGCACATTTTTAGTGTGCCCACCCGTACTTTGATTATGTGCGCCCGTGTTGGGCGATGCCAACTCGAGGTCTTGACATCCTCCCCCACCATGAGTCATTATTGTCCTCATCAATCCTATCGACCTCATCAACTAATAATCAAACTCTGAAATCTCCTTTTTCCATCTCCACACTAAATTCTCTATCTTCCAGCTACTCTCCTCCGACGCATCCTTCCATTTAATGAAGAACTCCCTTCGAACTGCACTCCTGACACCTGCCGTACAAAGATCAAGGATCTTCTCCAAAACCAAGTTCAATCTGTCCACTATCATAGTTGGCCCCCTTGGTGGTGCTTTCCACTCAGGATTATCATAATCGAGTCTGCATTTCTTTAGCTGACTAATATGGAACACAGGATATTTCAAACGCATGTGGTTCAGAAGCTCAAAATCATATGCAACTTCACCAACTTTCTTCTTAATCTAGAATGGCCCTTCATATTTCCTCGTTAAATATCATGTAGTACCCTTAGGTGGTTGAAACTGATCTCTGGTGATCCTTAGAAAAACCATGTCTTTGGCATTGAAGTGTGCATCTCTTATATCCTTGTATGCCCATTTCTTCATCCTCCCTGCAACATCATATAAGTGTACCTGTGCTAACTCCAAGGCCTCCTCCCATGTTGTCAAGTATCTCCTCGCATGTGAACTCCTCATAAAACCTCTTGGTAGCATTGTGTGTGTAGCAACTAGCATCTATCCTTTGACCAACTCAAATGGACTATACCTGGTTGTGGAACTCTTCTGCAAGTTATAGCTAAATTGAGCTATATCTAAGAGTTCGGGCCAATTCTTCTTATCAGTCGTCACATAATGTCGTAAGTAGTCATCCAAAAATGCATTGATCCATTTAGTTTGCCCATCTGTCTGTGGATGGTAACTCGAACTATGCAACAAATCTATCCCAACTAGCTTGAAAAATGTGTTCCAAAACTTCCATGTAAAGTGTGGATCTCTATCAAACACAATACTCAAAGGTACTCCCCAATACTTCAAAACGTGTTTGAAGAATAACTCAATAGTATTCTAGGCCCCACACAGTATATTTGCTGGAATGAAGATGACATACTTGGAAAAACAGTCAACAACAACCATTTTCCCATTAAACCCCTACACTCGCGGTAACAAGAGTCCATCTCGTAAGAAAAACTTACGTGTCTTGCCTTCATTCACCTTCTTCAGAATTCTCTTCGCCTGAATATATGTCTCCACACTAGCTTGAAGTCTACTCTACATCTCATTGGCCATGTTGACTCTAATCCTCGTTCTCCCATATCGGTCTTCTTCCTCCCCAAGTGTTGTTAACTATCTCTTCCTGATGAGGGCATCTGCAACAACATTGAGTCTACCCGGCATGTACTCAAGAGTCATGTCAAACTCCGCTAAGAAGTCTTTCCAACGAGCCTGCTTCACTGACAACTTCGGTTTTGATGCAAAATAACTCACTAAAATGTTGTCAGTATTGACAACAAAAGGCTTCCAATCAATTAATTCCTCCATACCTACAAACAATGAATGATGGCAGTCATCTCCTTCTCATGGATCGGATACTGCCACTCTCTATGCTGCAACTTTCGACTCTCATAAGCCATTAGATGCCCATCCTGCAATAGAGCCCCTCCAATTGCAAAATTTGATGCATCAGTGTCGACCTCAAATGGTATCTCAAAATCAAGTAGCCTTAGTATCGGTGTTGTCACCATCCTTCTCTTTAATTCTTCAAATGCTTCACGACACTTCTTTTTCCAATTCCATCGGTTTTCCTTCTTTAAAATATTTTTCAATGGTGTATTTACCTTGGAATATCATTCTACAAAATTTCGTTGGTAGTTGGTCATCCCCAAGAAAAGTCTCATATCATGGAAATTCTTCGGTTCAACCCAATTCTCAATCGCCTGCACTCTGTTTGGCTCCATCCATATGTGATCTTGACCCACAATGTGTCAAAGGAACAAAATATCGGTTTGAGAAAACATACTTTGACTTCTTCAAGTACAACTGATTTATCCTCTGTGCCTCAAATACCAAATCCAAGTGCCTCTTATGATCCTCCATGTTATCACTGAAAATCATGATGTCATCCAAGTATACAACAACAAGTGTATTAAGGTATGGATGGAGTATAGCATTCATCAATGTGTAGAACGTGGCAGGAGCATTGCACAACCCGAATGGCATGACAAGAAAGTAAAACTCTTGTATCTCGTCACTATTGCGGTCTTCTTCTCATCCCCATCGACTATCTGCACCTGATAATATCCATGTCTCAAGTCCAGCTTCGAAAACACTCAGGCTTTTGCAAGCTTGTCGAAACAATCTGTGGCAATTGGAAAAGGACACATGTTCTTTATCATCTACTTATTCAGTGCACGATAATCACAACACATCCTCAATTCACTCAAGCTTTCGCAAGCTTGTCGAAACAATCTGCGGCAATTAGAAAAGGACACATGTTCTTTATCGTCTACTTATTCAGTGCACGATAATCACAACATATCCTCAATTCATTTGTATCTTTCTTCCTCTAGAAAAATACTAGAGCACCATACGGGGACCTTGAAGGTCATATGAAACTTGCCTCGAATAACTCCTTCAGCTTCTTCTTCAACTCCTCCAACTCCGGCCCTAAAAATAGATAAGGAGCTTTGGTTGGGGGTTGCTTCCCCGGCTCTAGCTCGATGTTATGGTCCACTGCACGCCTTGGTGGTAGTAATTTTGGTAGATAATCAGGCAACAGATCTACATATTGCTCCAATACATCATAAATCTCGGTCGGAATAGACATCCCCACTCCATCATCATCCTCAACTCCTTGAATTACTGTCACAAATGTCTCGATATCTAGGTATTTCATCACCCTACTCATACTTATTGAAGAAACTGCAAAAAATTTTGAATCCTTATTACAGAAATCCTACTGCATAAATAAAATTTACTTCTCCTACTTTTTTTTTTAATTTAACAAGTTATTTTCATAAATATTTAGAAAAAATTGAAGTAAACACACTGCAGCATACACATACATACATATCAAGTACTGAATAATTAAGCACATTCAACAAAGGACACACAATATTTTTCGAACAAATGTCTCCAGAAAAATCCAATGCGGGAAAATCGGTGCAACAACTTTTGAGGGTTTTATTATTATGCACAATTCAGAATACAATCTAGGGTACCAGTAGTGTTTTATCCAACAGAGAAAATCCCGGAAGATATACCTCTACCTCTGGAGACAGAACATATGGTTAACTCAGCTAAGGATGAAGAACCCCACAGGTGCCTACATAGTCACTGTGTCACACTTGAGTGTGGTTGCATCACCCCTTCTAGATATGTTTAATATGATCCCTTTATGGCCCACTGAAACCCCAATGTTTCCCTTCCCATCTCAGCGTCAACCCCTCTTGGCACGTGTCACCCTTCTATCACTGTGTCAGCCTCTGCGCTAGCTCTACGTGAGTCTGGCTAGATCTGCGTCACCCCTACTGGGCCTAGGCTGCCTCTACATCACCCCTCCTGGACTGTGCTACCGCGCCCCATAATTTCGACTTAGCTCAAGTGCTTCCGCTATGTGTGTATACTCCCACTGACCCCAAGCCTTCCTTTAATACCTTTCTTGTTCAAAAATCAACCATCATAATCTAATATCTAATCAATGGCTAATATTTGAAAATAATTGATCCTTGTCACTTAAAACATTCTCACCCACATGTTTAAATTAATTCCCTTTAATTATTTAATTTTCCTAAGTTAGACATAGGGACTCCATTAAAATAATTAATTATTGGAATAACTTAAGTTCCGGGTTGAATTTATCTAAATCATTTCTGGGTCTTGGAGATATTATGTGTTCTAGCCCCTCCACAAAGTTTCAAAGCTATATCAGATTCAATGCTACCCAAAAATAAACACTCCCTCTTAGCGAGGAATGTCCTCTAGCAACACTTCAATCCAGAAGCATTACTATGATCCATGGCATCAGTCCCCTACATTTCTCATGCATGGTTGCTACCCCTCATCCACTACGTTTCTGCCTTCTGTATTGCTGCCCATGACTCTGCCACAGTCACTACCTCATCTGTACTGCAGCTCCCTCTCAAATGTCACATCATGCTGCCCATAGCATTGCCACTCCTAAATGTTGCACTGCAACTCAGCTGATGAGAGTTAATAAACTGAAGGAAATCACCCAAAATCATAACAGACAAGTCAGTATGGCTACATCTCAATCTGAAACACTCTCTGCTACTAGTATGTGTTGTCCCTATGGTCCCTCTGCATTGTTGCTTCTCTACACTGCATAAGCACTGCCTCTGCACTTCTGAGATCCCATCAGCCTCTGCATTGTGGGTTCTACATTATTATTGCCTCTGCTTTGTGTTGCTCCAGTCTTCAGCATCCTAGCACTACCAATGTGCCTCCATAATCTCTACACTAGCTGACTCCAGTCATCCTTCTACTGTCATTAAGGGCTCTTGTAGCTCGTATGTGATCCAAGAGTTTGGGCACCTCAAGGATCTTGTCCTCTCTCTAAAGTTCAATAGAACTACGGATCAATGTCACCCCAACTCTTTTCTCGAGGAAAATGAGCACTCATGGCCACATCGTTATCACTACCATCATCCCCCTTGGTTGCCACAGCCTTAGAATCTGAATCTTCCTTTCCCTTCTTCTTATGAGGACAAGTAGTGGTGAAATGTCCCAATTCACCACATTTGAAGCACCAGACCTTGGAAAGTTCTATCTTCTTCTTCCCTCGATTTTTTTGTTGTCCCTTGAATGTGAGAGCCGCATCTTCCTCCTCTTCTTTCTGTTAGCCCTCTGTAATTTGCAAGATTGGCAAGAACAAACAACAGAGGACCACATCGAACCACTTTGGAGTCCAGGACCTAGCCTTCCTAGACTAAGAGAGGGCTCTCTCTGTTCGTATGATTTATCTTGATAGTTCCAAATGCTAATATTAGGCTAGTTATAGAGATAAAGAGGGTTGTTTGTTTGATTGTGTGGTTGGATGAGCAGGTCTGCAGGGACTATTCCTTTGGGCTATGGAGTCAAAGGCTGGATTGACACATCAACATTCAAGAGCATCACTAGGAAAGATAACCATGTTGATTGGATATTTAGAGTTGTATGAATTATGAGGTGAATGAAATAGTAAGGTTTGGTAGTGACTAAAGAGTAGCTAAGAATTCTTTAATCATACTTCAAAAGAAAACATACAGATTGTAAATGCAGATAGAATTAAGGTGCTTCAACATAAAATATTAATCTAAAATTTCTGATTTACAATTAGATGAACAAATGCACAGCAGGGAAAACAACAGAAACATTTAAAACATAGAAGTAACACATCACCATTTTGACACAGCTCAAAAATCCTATAAACGGTCTTTGATTATTGATGTCCAGCTCCAAAATTATAGTGCTCCAATATAGTAGTTCTTACAATGCAGGGGCCGACAATATCCAACCCTTCATAATAGAAATTCAAGCAGTATTTAACTAAAACTTGAGACGGTTGCCCTAATCTTCTTTGGGAAACTTGTTAATTACAAACAAATTGAAATTAGACAAGTGTGGCCATGCAAAGCCCAAGAAAAGAAAATCTTTGACAAAACACTACCTGTATAATTAATTTTGGTAACTCTTCAAGAATATAAAAAAATTGATGGCTCTTCATAAGATCAAAAGTAGGCTTTGAGGGTGGCATGTGATGATCCCGAAGAGGCAACGAATGATGGCTCTAACATCTGGCCCTGCTTTTCAATAGATCGGCGTTGGGTAATTAAGTCTGGTGTAGGTCTAGCCACTTTACATTGATTAGTGACTGTGCCAATGAGTTTGCTGCCTTTTTCCGTTTCTGCCATTATAACATAACAATTTTGCAAAAATAATTTTCCCGACTCGACCCTTCGTGTATTTTTGCTACCCAATCCCTTTCGGCCATGTTTAACCCTTTTGCAAAGCAAAAAAACATAAAAAGTCATTTATCCGAACCTGAAAATCTTTAGATTTTATCTTGGAGCTGCATTTCAACCGCAACAGCATTGCATTTCACAAGTTTTGCAATTTACGATATAAGAAAAGGAATTAGTGATGTGATGCAAATTGGGAGGTGACGTGGAGGGAAGGTGGGATCGACTGCATCGCAATCCCAAATATTTAACATGAAGCAGTAGAGGTAAACTCAAAAATATGTGAAGTGTGAATCGCGGGGAGAAAGGAGGTGACTTGGAGAGGTGGGACCGACTGCATCGTAATCACAAATCTTTAACATGAATCAATAGAGGTAAAATCTAAAAGATGCAAAGTGCGAAGCGCGGGGAGAAAGGAGGTGACATGGAGGGAAGGTGGGACCCAACCGCAGCCCGCAAATCGCAAACTTTGAGTTCTTGTTATAAGCACCGGATCTTAACTACTAAAACATGAGAAATGTGATTTGCGTTGTCGGAGGATGATGTGGCAAGGAGGATGGAGCCCACTACATTGACGGAGTTATAAAGTGGCGAATGATTTCAGTAGTAAGGTAATGTTTATGATGTTTCATATCATATGTCAATTTATTTCAAT
The DNA here is from genome assembly GCA_034641835.2 of Pinus albicaulis. Taxonomy (NCBI): domain Eukaryota; kingdom Viridiplantae; phylum Streptophyta; class Pinopsida; order Pinales; family Pinaceae; genus Pinus; species Pinus albicaulis. Next base: position 783,389,214 of record CM076573.1, on the reverse strand, counting down.
GTATTTCAAATGGTTGTGATGTGGGGGGCAGAGCTACTGTGGTGGGGCCAACATTGCAGGCGTTTCAAATGGTAAGTTAAAAACTGTGTGATGTGATATCACACATCGGCGATCGTAGGTTTTAACGTTTGGAAAAATGGAATAAGTTGTAATTTGCGAAATGCGATGGATGGTGGGGGAAGGGTGACATGTCATGGAGAATGGCCCCACTTTAATCGCAATCGGGGAATAGGGAAAAGCGGAGGTAAAACAATGATATAGTGGTGAAAAAGGAAAAGTATAAGGATAAATCGGAAAGGAAGAGAAAGGTAAAGTTTAATGTTTTTTTAAGGGAAATGGAATGAAAAGGAGATGTGGTGGGTGAATGGTTCCCACTTCTTCGCATATTGCATTTCGTCGTCTTTACCATTTACCCTTGCGCCCATCCTAAAAAACTTGCGATATGCGATTACGATTGAAACTCCTTCGTTGATCACTGCTTAGATCCAATGATCCTCACTGATCCCTTGCTTTGGTTTGCCAATCTGGTTTCTTTGGTTATTCCCGTTCGTTTCTTAGTTTTTCATGGAATACTTTGACTCGTTCACTTCTTTTCCCATGTTCACAACTTTCCCGTGTTCACGACTCGCCCGCATAGCTTTCACAACTCAACCCAAACATGCACGACTCTGCCTAGTACATTCATGACTCTACCTTTGCTACGTTCCTTAACTGCTTCTCTGCTACCTTTGTATTCGCTAATGGTCTAATGCTGCTCCTTGCCTCTCTACTGCTTTCTCTACCTTAACTGTTTCCTTTGTTTCCTTTAATTCTCCTAGCAACCCTCCAAAGTTGGATTGGGACACTAGAATGAGAATAGCTCTAGATGCGGCAAGAGGAATTGAATACTTGCACGAGTGTATTGATCCTCTAGTGATTCGGAGAGACTTCAAAAACAATAATATTCTCCTAGACAGAAATTACCATGCTAAAGTCTCAGATTTTGGCTTGGCCAAACTTGGGTTTGATAAAGTAGGAGGCCATGTGTCTACTCAGGTTTTGGGAACACACGGATATACTACTACTCAAAGAATCTAAAAGTTTCAGGAAGTTGAATCACTTCAAATTACAACTCCCCATTCCATATATACATGAGGAAAAATGAGCCTCCTGTCATGATAGGTCCCTCGTCTCTCTCAGAATGGACACCAACAGTAACAGGGCTCCCTTCGCCTATATCTCAACACTCAATGATGTGGATCTTGCAGTCACATCTCTATTAACTGGAAACGAAAATGACATATTGGATGAGGGTCTGCTGAATAATCTCTATCAATTCAGTTCAACCATTCAAGGAAAAGCTCCCATCATAAATTCGGAGATGGGCTTTTCAATGCTGCTCAGGCTCGTAGCAGGTTGCCTTGTGTCTTCTGATCACAATGTGTCCAAATGGGTGAAAATATCTGTGTGAATCCTAGCTAAAGCCGACAACATCCAGAATGAAAACCCCTCTCTCTTCATGGATTACTAGCGCCCAATGCTTGAGGTCATTGACAGAGCATGCGTTGATATTGAAGATTCAAAATTTCAAGTGGGTTTAGTCAATTTAAGTTGCTTGTTCCTAAAATTGGAACTTGAGGGAACTGGGAACATAATTACCAGTCATGGTGAAGTAATAAGAGCTTTATCTTCTTACATAATTAGACCCACTCACAGGCCTTTTGCCACGAGCAAAAACAATTTCGACAAATTGTTCGATGTGACCTTGAGACTCTGGGCCATAGTGGAAGTATTGAAGCAGCCCAGACTATCACAGGCAGTGGCTAGCTTAGTGTGTGCAGTGCACGAACAGTTTACTGATGGACTGTACTATTATTTATTGAGCTCAATTTTTCGATATTGTGACCAATCCCAAAGTTGGGTCTATACATATGACCAGCAATTTAAAAAATGGATTGTATCGCCAATATAATGAATATTGCAATTGAAATTATTCAGTTGGATAAATAACAATCTACTCAATCGTATTTCTCATTTTGTACAACATTATACAACGCACTTTATTATACTCTAAAGGGTAACAACTTTCCTTTTGTCCTTTTGAATTCAATAAATTTTGAATTTAGGAAAAGTATTTGCAAGACCTCAGTTCTTAAGAAATGGTTATAATTACCTTTCCCTTCAAATTTTTTCCTTTATGCATTTATTGCATGATAATTTGGATGTAAAGTTCAATAAATTATCTTCATTGGGTATGGTTCCATGTTGAAATTTGGTACCGGAGGACAGGTGGTTCCCTAAGGCTTTGATCTTTGGCCTAGGGAAAAGTGTCCAAAAGAATTTAATTTTTCTCCTAAAGTAACTTTATAAATTTTTATAAAGTTAAATCTAATTTTAAAGTGACTTAAGTGATAAAGTTACTAAAGTGACTTTATAAAGTTATAAAGTCAAATCTAATTTTAAAGTGACTTTAAGTGATAAAGTTACTAAAGTTAAAGTGACTTTAAATAAAGTCAATATAAAATTAGAAAGGAAAAAGTGACTTTTGAAATAAAAGACTAAGTGGGTCTTTATTAAAGTGGGGTGAATTAAAAAATGAAAAGTGAGATTTAAATGAGCATTTAATCTCAGCCCTAGATCTCAATCTATCTCAGCCATTGGATTTAGGGATTCCCCAAAAGTCACTTAGGGTTAGGTTAAAGGAGGAAAAGGAGGAAAAGGTCATTCATTCTTTCATGAGAAGATTGAGAGAGCAGGAGAAGGAGAGCAAGGGAGATTTCTGAGCAGAGAGGAGAAAGAGAGCAGCTGATAGAAACTTCAGCAAAGTCCGTACAGCAGCAAGGAGGCACGGATTCCAAGGCAGAAATCCGTACAGCAAGTGTTGGGCACATTTTTTCGAGGGAGAGAGGCACAGTTTTCAAGGAGAACCGTACAGCAGCTTCAGCATTTAATTCTGAGCAGATTCTGGGCACAGAAATCGAGGAGAGAGACTGCTGCTTGGTGGTACAGATTTCTGGAAATCCGTACAGCAGCCGTACAGTCAGTTTCGGCACAGATTTCGAGGCAAAGGAGCGCATATTTTGAGGAGAAGCAGCAGCTGGGTTTTCCGTACAGTCCGTACAGCAGTACGGCCGTACAGCTGGGCACAAAAATCGAGAAGCTCATTCAGCATTTAATGCTGTCATAAATGCTGTAAAATTTCTGTTTTGGGTTTTTCCTGTTTTGCACGTTTTCCAAGGCGGAGTGAATGCACGAAAATCGAGATAAGTACTGTTGTTTAGTTGCTGAAATTTTTGTTGTAATTTCTGCCTCTCTGTAAAAGCATTTTTTTCAGAAATAAGAAGGAGCTCTCAAGACTGGTTTTCGCCAAGAGTTGTAGGGGGTTTTTCCAGGGTCACCTTGACCAAAAATACTGAGTTATGATGTGTTGAATGACTGTTTGTTACTGCTGTTATTTTATTTCTGCATTTACAGCATTCTGAAAAATTTCCAGAATTTTTGTTTTCAGCAAAATTTATTTTTCCAGTTGTTGAATGTATGGTTATGGGAAAGGGCATTTAACGATTTTGGAGTAATAAGGCGAAAACTGAAAACCGGGGTGGGAAATAGAATTTTCTACATGGTATCGGAGCTTGAGTGCTGAAAGAGCAGTTTGGGACAGCAAGGAAGAAAATTACAGCTTGCTGATTTTTCACTCAGAAAATTCCAGCAAGCTGATTTTTCACAAAAAGCAGATTTTTACCTTTACTACAACAGTGTTATTTTTCAGTTTTAGGACAGCAGGATGTCATTGGGACTGAGGGTGGAGGATAGGTTGGATGGGCATTCCAACTACAGCATTTGGAAGGAGAGAATGCAGAGTATCTTTGAGGAGGCAGAAGTCCGGGACATTATGGTACATACCACACAGAACCCTGTGAATGTGCCTACTGATGCTACTCAGTTGGCAGCATATAATAAAAAGAACAACAAGGGTAAGAGGCTGATTCTAGACGGAATCAAAGACCATTGCATTCCTCATGTGAGAGGAAAGAGAAATGTTCATGAGATGTGGACAGCATTGTCCAAACTCTACCAGAGTACCAATGAGAACCGGAAGATGGTTCTGAAGGAGAAGATGAAGACCATTAAGATGGGCAATGATAGTGCAGCTGGATATCTCACTAAGATTACTAATGTGAGAGATGAGTTGGCAGCGATTGGAGAGGCCATTTCACCCACTGAGTTGGTGCGGATTGCAGTGAATGACCTTCCCCGTTCATGGATGAACTTTGCTGATGGAGTTTGTGCACGTGAGACCCTTCCCACATGGGAGAGGTTTTGGGATGATTGCATTCAGACAAAGATCAGGAAAGGTCAGCTTGGGGCAGCCAAGCCAGTTGAGCAGGATGAGGATGTAGCACTGTTGGCAGGACGCAAGAAAGGCAAAGGGAAGAAGCAGGCTTCCACAAGCAATGGTGGGGGCAAAGGTAAAGGTAAAGGTAAACAGGATAACTCACAGAAGGACTATTCCAAAGTGAAGTGTTGGAATTGTCAGAAGATGGGACACTATGCAGTTGTGTGTCCGGAGAAGAAGAAGAAGAAGGGGAAGAACCAGAGCATGGCAGCTTCAGCAGAGGTTGAGGACTTTGCATATCGCTTTGACCGGGAGTTTGGGTTCATTGCGTGTGAGTCTTCTAGTGCAGGATTATCTGCCATAGAGGTTCAGAGGGAGCATGCATTTCCCTCGATTAGCGGAGCATCTTCGGGTATCTGGTATGTGGACAGTGGGGCTTCACGTCACATGACAGAAGTCCGTGAGTACTTCTCAGAGCTTTCAGAGAGTGGCACTGATATAGAGGTAGTACTCGGTGATGACAGAGTTGTTAGAGCAGTCGGTGTGGGGACACTGACATTTCAGAGGGAGTCCAAACCTCCCTTGACGGTGTCAGATGTTCTTTATGTGCCAGGGATGAGGAAGAACCTCATATCCGTCTCAGCTTTGGAGGACAGAGGATATGAGATACTATTCAGGGGAGGACAGGTGTTGATGTATCCCAGGGGCACTCCAGCTGATTCAGCGAGAGTGATAGGTGTACGCCATGCAAAGGTGTACAAGTTTGCATTTCAGTCCCTTTTGGCATTGAGCAGCAGTACCGACAACAGAGCTAGCAGTTCTGAGTTGTGTGAGATTTGGCACCGCAAGATGGGGCACATGTATCATGGAGCCTTGAGGACTTTGCGGGAGATCACTACAGGTGTGCCAGATTTCAGTACTGATCACTTTGATACTTGCAGAGGATGTGCGATGGGCAAGTTTTCCAAATCCCCTTTTCCCAGCAGTGACAGTAGAGTGACTGGGATACTTGATTTGATTCATTCCGATGTGAGCGGTCGGATGTCTCATGTTTCCTTGAGTGGATATGAGTATTATGTGTTATTCATTGATGATCACTCCAGGAGGACATGGATTTATTTCTTGAAGACCAAGAGTGAGGTCTTCAAGCGGTTTCAGGAGTTCAGAGCTCTTGTGGAGACACAGACAGGTCGGAAGATCAAGTCCCTGAGGTCGGACAATGGAGGAGAGTGCACCCTTGGAGAGTTTGTTGACTATTGTGCGGAGGCAGGCATTAGGAGGGAGCTCACTGTTCCTTACAACCCCCAGCAGAACGGGGTTGCGGAGAGGAAGAACAGATCCATCGGAGGGGCTGCCAAAGCCATGTTACATGATCAGGGGTTGCCATTGTTTTTGTGGGCAGAGGCCTGCAACACAGCTGTTTACTTGCAGAACAAGAGTCCGCATCGTGCCTTGGGGCACATGACTCCGGAGGAGGCTTTTTCTGGGAAGAAGCCTGATATGGGTCATCTTCGTATCTTTGGGTGCATGTCATACTCCTACATACCCAAGGAGAAGAGGACCAAACTAGAGCCCACCGCAGAGAAGGGTATCTTTGTGGGCTACAGTGAGACCTCCAAGGCCTTTCGGATTTACATTCCTGCGCAGAGGAAAGTTGTTGTCAGGCGGGATGTGAAGTTCGAGGAGGACAGGCCCTTTAGGAGGTCACGGGAGTTAGAGACCGATGTTGCTGCATCAGCAGCCAGCTGCACCTGGGCCGGCAGGGATCCGAAGCAAGGGTGTGGATCAGGAGGATCCGGAGGTAGATCTATGACGATGTCAGGTCCGTCAGTGGGGAGTGGCTCGCAGAGTCAGAGGGGTGGCGCTATGGGCAGCACGCAGAGCAGTCCACAGAGCAGTTCACTGGGGAGTACACTGATGGACAGTTCACACGGTACCTCAGCATCTACAGGTTCAGGTGCAGGCAGGAGGACAGCAGACAGACAGTCAGGAGTTCAGGCTCCTGATGTTGAGGAGGAGGAGTTTTATTCTCCAACGGGAGAAGTGTGCTCAGGGAAGAGGAAGCCCAAGTGGCTTCAGAACACCTTGAGAGATGCCACATCTGTTGCTGAGCCTAAGAGGCCGGTCAGAGAGAGCAGACCACCTGAGAGGTTTTGTAGCTATATGGCAATGGCTACCAGCATCCTTGACTCTGAGCCTTCTAGCTATGAGGAGGCAGCTAGCCAGCAGGTCTGGAGAGAGGCCATGCAGGAGGAGTATTCTTCTATCATGAAGAACGATGTTTGGGAGGTGGTGCCGAGGCCTGAGGGCAAATCCGTGGTTACTTCCAGATGGCTTTACAAGGTAAAGCATGCTGCAGATGGCAGCATTGAGAAATTCAAAGCAAGGTTTGTGGCTAGAGGGTTCTCCCGGGTAGAGGGAGTTGATTATGAGGAGACCTTCGCTCCCGTGGCTCGATATACTTCGATCCGCTCCATTATATCGATAGTAGCAGAGATGGGTTGGAAGATCCACCAGATGGATGTGAAGACCGCATTTCTCAATGGCTTCATACAGGAGGAGGTGTACATTGAGCAGCCACAGGGCTTTGAGGGGCATGGGAAGGAGTCCCATGTGTGCAGACTGAAGAAGGCCCTTTATGGCCTGAAGCAAGCTCCCAGAGCTTGGTACTCCAGGATAGATACATACTTGCAGGGGATGGGTTTCACAAAGAGTGAGGCAGATCCGAACCTTACTATATTGTGATAGGTGAGGAGCCTCTCATTCTGGTGCTGTATGTGGATGACTTAGTCATTACAGGTGCAGAGAGACTCATAGAGCGGGTA
>CM076573.1:783259058-783382026 GCA_034641835.2 Pinus albicaulis | reverse complement strand
GGTTAAACACCTGCAATGAGAGGGGGGGTAATGAACGAAGTACACAGAGCTTTTTTTTTTTTTTTTTTTTTTTTGATTTTGAGGGCATATTTAGATTCAGGGAATATGAGTGGCGCGACTTAAGGCTGTTTGTCAATTTCATTTGCAAAGTAAAGGATCAGTCATGGTAGGCCTGTAGCAGATGGAGGCTTTTTGGCTTTTTGATGATTGCCAAGGGTGAAATGTCTTAAAGCGCCACTTCCTAACATAGGGGAAAATTTTGAAACATATGTGGATTGGCCTTTTAAAGGTGATGGGCAGATCAAGAAGGCTGAAGCTAGGTAGGCTTGTGACCATGAGGTTTTGACTTCGCCAGAGGTGGACTGAATAGATAGAAGGGCAAAAAAAGTTTTGGGAGGGTTTTCTGGATGACATATTGACATAAGGAAATTAGTTTCTAGAAAACTCAGCTGTAGATATAGTCATCACCTTAATACAAAAATCGATGGTTTTATGACACTTCTTCCCATAGTGGGTAGAGGATATTTAATTGGTTTCTCCTTTGTTCTACCCAATATTGTTGGGCTGAGTAATTATTAGAAAGAAAATGAAGAGGAAATTCCCTTCATCTAAAATAATTGAATGGTCTTATGTAACTTGGCTTCAATCTTGGAACAAATTTGCATAAAATGCCCTGAGGAGGAAATAGAAGAAACTCTAACTTATTTCTAATACTAGGGAAAAACCCACAAAATAATTTGCTAGAGGTTATATTTTGGGCCCTTTGAGACTCTACCTTGAGTTGGGAGAGAGGTCCATTTCTAGCTCTCCATAATTATAAAGATTTGGTCTCCATGGGTCATTATGGTTGAAGGAAATATTGAGACTATAATTCCAAAGTTTTTGGATAAAACAGAGGAAATTTTTTATCTTGGCCATGAACATCAGTGTTGTTGACAAGGAGATGCTTTGTATGGGAAATTAAAGCTAACTGAATATAATTTGTAGTTAGGAGAAGAACCTCCTTTGAAGATCAATTATCATAACTATGAACAATAAGATACAAACCTCAAAATGATTCTTCTCACTATGTAAATCAATTATGGGTTTGTGGGCGTCCTCTTCTATTCCTGGATATTGGTTAGTTCTTCCAATATGAGAAGACTATTCATATTCAATAATGATGCCTTCAACAAATGGAATTGACCTTTCTGCCTTTGTCTCATATGGTTCACAAAATAACTTGATGATATGATCAACATTCTTTTCTTCCTCATTAAAATCCATTTCATATGTAGGATGGATGTCAAATCAAAAAATATAGTATCTTGCATTGTTCTATTCAAACTTAATAGGTAATGTTGATTGGATATTCACATCATTATGGGTGCCAAATTTTCTACCATATTCAAAATCGCATATAGGACTGTTGGTCTCTTGAACCTTAGGGGATCTTCAAGATTTCCCTTCATTAATGAGTTTATTATTACTCTCATTATCAGAGAAACTAGAACTATAGATTCATCCATTATCTCCATCCGCACTCAAGATTTTGTCATATGTTGGCTGAATTTCAATTTTCCAGTGTATAAAAAAGGCATGGCATGATACCTCTGTCATCACGTGCTAAGTATTCTCGGGTTATTGCAAGATTGGTGTTGATATTCCTTTGCTGCATTCAGGACCTTTTCTCACACTATCAATCATTTGGAAATATGGATTGTTTTCAAGGGTGAATCAAATGATGAGAAATGTCCAAGTGTAGAAAGCCAGCTGCGCAGGCCGAAAAACTCATAGGAAACTGTTCTTTGTCTTCTTTAACAGGGTGGTCATTAACACTTGCCTCAAAATGAGTACTGGCTAGAATGAAGCATCCCATTGTTTGCACTTCACAATCTGTCTCAGGAATAGACCTCTCTTTATCTCTACCACACTCATCATTGACATCAAAATGCAGTGTAGGTTTTATATTTATGTTTTGATCAAACTCGGAATGCAATTTTGAGCTGCCAAATGTGTTTCTAGGAATGCCCATAGCTGTATTACCCTCATAGCCACTTTATTTTTAAAATTCCACTTATATTACTTACACTTACGCAATTAGTTAAACTTGTTACCACCATCTTATTTTCATAATTCTTCTCATCTTTTTTTGTAAGAACATATGAGATATTAGGCAAAATATTGCCATCTTTTAGTAACAATTTGATATTTTTCAACTGAATAGCACAAGCTAATGCACATATTTGACCCATCCAAGGTAATGTGAGTTGGGATGAGTTGAGGTTGGTAACTTAAGTTCCTTTTCTAATTGATGCAAGAAAAGGTTATTTTGGTTGCCATTATCAATGATCATATATGCTAGTCTGTGCTTGATTTGGCAGTTCTATGTACAATGAGCTTCCTTGTTGTTGGCAAGGCTCTCTTTGTGCATTAGCATCAAGTGCGGGTCAATGTAGCTGGGATTTTTGATATCAACATATAAGTCTCCAACCTCTCAATAATTCTTATAAATGAAGTATTTTCCCTTTTGGAGCTCTTTTGGCCTAAATGTTTGACATTCCTCATTGGAATGGGCAAGCTTCCTATGATAGGTGCCATATTTCTTCTTCCCACAGTGCGTAGAGGATATGGAATTGGTTTATTCTTTTTTCTATGGTCTATCCAATATTGTCTGGCTGAGTAATTATTATAAATAAAATGAGGATGAAATTCTCTTCATCCACAGCTTCTTGAACCACCATTTATTTGTTGACGTTTCTAGGTTTTGAATTGCAAGATAATACCCCAACTTAGTTAAATAATGTCCTTTGTGGTGTTATAGGACCAAGAAATTTCATCATTGGAATCACTTAAACGAATGTGAGCCTTGCTTTCTTTCATGTCCCAAATCCTGTGCTTGGACCCATCCCTATCTCCAAATTTTCATTCAATTGACAACAACATTTCTATTAAGTGTGCATTGACGTGTCTCTGGAATTTGAAAAATAAGTGTCTCTAGCAAGAATACATTGTCCCCAATCACAACTATTGCATCTGTGCCAATTTTGACCCATGGGCTTGAACCCAACTTACCATGCTAGGTATTGTCCAACTATGAGAAAGGCTAGAGTTATAGCCTTCCATTGGTTTGATACATTCTGGTAATTTTTTGGCAATTGCAGATCCAATTCGAAATTGAGAAATTTGAGGATTAGTCTTTAAGAGAGAGGGTGCCTTTTTATGTTATTTTGTTTTTTGTTTTTATGCATTTTTGTGCTTTCGGTTGCCTAGTTTCAAATGGATTGGTTTGGAATTGGATGATAAGTGGGTAGGTCTTGTCCAAATCAGTTGGTGGTTTAACAACCCAAAATAGTGGTCTTGTCAAGGTCTTCATGAGAGTAAATATACAAATGAAATATGAATACAGAAAAATGCAAATCAGCAAGCATAAAGACACTCAAAATACTAGACATAAATCTTAGAATAGCGCCAAGTTGAGTGATAGGAAAACTTACAAATTGGGAGGTGAATAACTTGCTATAGACTTTAGTAAATGGCTGTAGATGATAAAGTAACTTGTTGTTATGCACCTCTAGATCTGAGAAATGCAGTAAGACATGGAAAATAATAAGCTAAACCACCCCTTGGGGGCCACCCACAAGTGTAGATGCACTTTTAAGTGTTGGACCTATGGGTAGAGAAGCTAGGGAAATGAATAGATAACAAAAAAACCCATCCCATCATTGAGAGTAGATGAGTAAAGATAATGATAATACAATTGATTACTCTACAATTGGGGCCAAATCCCCATAGGGTCAAAATCCAATTTTATTTTTATTTACACTTTTTTTTTAAATTTCCAGCAATTTTAAAATTGTTTATCACTTCAAATGATGATAAAATATAACGCAGAAGTGAAGAAAAGAGAAAGGATCATGAATACATACCTTTTTTTATCAAACCCTTGAATGAGGGTTTTACTTACATAGTAATTAGTATAGTAGCATTTGTTGTTAAATATATATAAATAGGGGACATGCAATTAAAAAACAATATTTTAGGGGCAAATGGCACAAATATTTCATTAAGAATTATAGTTATTACATCCAGGAGCCAAAAATTAGTCAAATAAGAGTTGCTTGCCTACAAAACAAATAACAATTAACACTCCTTGACCCCAACTTAAGGACCTCCCACATCTTACCTAAAAATGGAAATGTTGGGCAACAATTACATAGTTAAACTTGATCTAAATAGTAAATATATAAATTTCTTCCAAATTGAACACAGTGTTCATCTCATGAAATGTTTCCTAACTGTGTCACTTCTATAAGTAGGAAGGGATTATTAGATAGATAACATCCCATAGTTCTACATGCTTCTTGAACCATCCATTTGCTCCCAAATAGAGCATTATTCCAATGAACACAAGAAACAAAAAAATTAAATATTAAAACATAGATTAATATTAATGGCTTTGAAAGATAGATTCAAAGTTGTAACATGCCATACAATAACCAATCGTTACACCTCTTACAACATAATATTTTGGATCATGTATGATTCGTTTTGGAAGGAAGGGAAACACAATCTCAGTGGTTATTCTTGGTCAATAAGTCATGTTCAAGACAACAGATGTCTTTCTGTGGGATGTCTGACCACCATTAGTTTTTCTGGGCAGGAAGATATTCTCTCTGTGATCTGTCTATGGTGCACCCAAGCTCAGAACCATTGGTTAAGGAAAGGTAAGGTTGCGAGGGGTCCTTTCTGAGGCACTAAAGCCAAACAGGAGGTAGCGAGGTTGTTCTCAAACAAACAGGAGATTAGTAGGTTACTAGGTGGCTTTTAGGGCCCAGTTTGAATAATTTAGGGCATCACCTATAGGCGACCTTCCTCCTGAGTGTATTTAGGGCCGCAGGATATATCTCTTTCAGGATTTTGTGATCACATGAAGCTTTGATACCACTCCCCAACAATTACAGGCCTCCAATTACAGGGCAACAATTACTAAACATCCCAAGCAGGCCTCCAGAACCTATAGTTTGTTGATGTGATGTAGCAACAGGATCAACTCTCCAACCGCAGGTGAAATTTGGATCAAAATGGGGTTGTCATAAGATCTAACCAGCCATTTGACCAGGTTAAGATACTACTCCAACCGCAAATTGAAACTCCACTAAGAAAGGGTTGTCACAATCCCTTCCTAACAACAAACAAGTTTGGAGGCAGCACAGTTAGACAGTGAGTTTTTAATTAGTATATTTCCAACTAAACTTGGATAGTGCGAGTGTGGGTTACATTTGGAATACTGATCTATTGAATATTGACATTACAGTTAGAATTATATTGGTGGATTATTGGTTTTATAGGTCTACTGTTCCTTAGGCAGTTAGCCCTAAATTATGGTTGTTTGCTGAAGAAACAAATGACTGTTAAATATATCTTATATCATTAGTGAATTATATAGAAGGGTAATTATCATTATATGAGTTGATAAATGTGAACTGCTGTTATGATTATTCTCATGATTGGAAAATCATAGATAAGGATTGAACCCCAAGGCAAAAAATTACCTAGGGACATTTCATACTTCAATTAGAGAAACAATAAAAAATTCATTTCAATATAATTGGATCATAAGCTATAACCAAAGATGTTGTATTGTCAAATCCATGAGAGGTTGGGTTAGGATGATGGCCCGAAAAAGGTAGAAAGGAGTTGCAACAAGGTAGACTTCAGTAGGTGTGCGTTGCTATTGAAGCGGATCTCCATAATGTGTCCCTCTATGGCGAGGATGCATGGTAGGACATAATGGTTCAGAGGGAGGTGAAGAAGAGGGGAACATATTTCCAAGGGTGTCTGATTTTGTTTCAGGCTGCAGTGGATTAATAAGGGATATGAGGGCTCAAAATTCCATTTTTGACTTTTTGAAAATAAAAGTGGCAATGAATAGGATCTTGGATTGCTCCATGCAAATGGTTCATTTTTTGGCACTCCAATTGAAATTATGTTCAAATTGAAATTTAAAAATAATTTTCTCCTTATACCGTGATAGATCATGTAGTGGCTGCAAGTAATTATTATTGTAGGGTCAATCCTCATAATGTTTTTATTCATGACTAGAGCAGGTTGAAGAACGATGACTTCTCAAAAGAGGAGGATTTTGCAGTACTTAGCTACATGAAGAATGGAAAGTATCTGGTTATAGAATCTAGATGGCATTCTATGTTAATTTTACAAGGCCACGAGCCATGATTAGTGACAATTTTTTTCATTTGGCAAACACATTCCCAAAAAGGCAGCCATAAACACAATTGATGATTGGCATCCAATTACATTTCTTAGTGTGGCACACAAGATCATGGCTAAAACAGAGACTCTAAGGATCTAGGAAATTCCATGGAAGGTTGTCTAATGATAGCACAAGTTTTGTGTACAAACAAGTAATCTCAATACCATGTTTTCAACATGTAAAACCTTCAAATGTGCACAAAAACTAGCTAGCAACCCCTTTTCTTTGAAATTGCATTTGAAAAAGCTTTTGACTGAGTGGATTGGATTTTCATTATTTGACAAAGATTTTGACTGACTGACTGTGACTATGGAGAACACATTTTTCACTAATACATTAGCTTTTATATACCAAATAGTGCTTAGATAAGTTTAGTTGCTGATGCTAACGCTTGTTTAGACATAGTCAACCTGACATCAAGTGATGTGTTTAGTGAATAAAAAAATATTTTTTTCTTGGTGGGGTTGGACTCTCTTCCTAACTAGAATCCCTTAGCTTGGACATTTACCCCACCCTATATGGTTGTTAGATATTTGTGTATTCCCTTTAGTCTAGATCTTTTTCCAATATCCATGTAGAATTGGTAACTTCAGCAACTACAAAGGAAACTTCCTGGTTAGCATCATCGAGACCTTCCCTTTACGGGAAGTTGACCATGGTTGTACAATCCTACTAGACTTTCAAATATATTATGTGTTTTGTTGGTTGCATAGCAAGGCCTGATATCAGTAGTAGAGAAGATTTTGAGATTGTAACCATGGGCTTGATTAGACAAAAGGGTCTTCCATTGGCCCCTTGGGATGTGTTACTATCCCTAAGGATGTCAAGGGGCTTGGTTTGATCAAGCTTCCCACTCAAGTGTCTATTTTGGCTACCATATGAGTGTCTAGGGGTCTAGAGGGTGATGCTCCATGGCAGGTTCTGTTTTGACCTATAGGATGTTAACAAGTGGGGAAAGTGCAGGGGGATTTTTCTTTGTGTGATATCATCTCCTTCATCCTCCCCCTGTTTATGAAAGTAGCATTAGACAGGTACTTCCAAACAGATTTGAGTGTCTAGACTCTAGACATCTGATTTGATGAAAAGGGAATTTCATCCAAGTGATATGTTTTGAAATTTGCAGTGCAGCTGAGAGATTTATGGAGCAAGGATCATTCCCAATAAGGTTGTACAACAAAATTCTGTAGATCATCCAACAACAATGGCACAATGCGTCCATAATCATCTTGAGAGAGAAATGTGAGTTGTGTGGAGGGTTCAAAATAGTGATGTGTGTTGTAGTAGGGCTGCATGTGTTGTGCAAAGTGAGCAGAGTAGTCGCACATGCCACATGAAGCAATAAACTGTTGCACGTGTTGTGGACAGGGGTGAAAACAACCACACAGGTGACAGGAAGGCTGCACTATAGGTTGAGCATATGGCAAGTCATGTGGTTTCTTAGGAGAATTTGGGTAGTACAACCTGCACAGATGCCCGGAAAATTTCTATAGTTGTTGGAGATTTTAATTTTCCACAAAGGACCATGTTTGCAGTAAGGAAACCCTTGTATGATAAGATATTATTTAATGAACACCAAATTTTGATGTGCAGATTTTCTTTGTATGCATGTGCAGGATTGGTGTACAATTTGCAACCGTTGATTTTATTTTATTTACTTGTTAAATCCCAATAGTACTTTTTATTTAGTAAGCTGAAACTTTAAATAATCTACAACAAGGAAATTTACTAGAAACTAAATTTTCGAGTTGCTAGGGTTAAGAAAATTTAGCACACCAAATTCCAGGTCTTAAGCTCACTTATTTGAATTTCCTAGAGTAATTGGTTAGCATGGAAAGAAATTGTGGGCTTGGCTAGGTGGAGCATGAAAGACAAATTGGGATTTGGCATACACTCCATTTGGAGTTGGAGACGCAGGGTGATTTTCTTCAATAGTTGCACCACCTTCATGCTCTCACATTCAACAAGAAAAGAATCCTCTTTTGGGGATACATGTGAGATGAAACTAGTTTATATTAGATGAATTGGTAGTGTTTGTCTCAAGAGAATGACCTTCTCAGCCCTAATAAAGATTCAATTATGGAGTTGTTAAATCTACAACAAGATCTAATGAAAGTAAACATTGGAATGTCAACTCCATTTTAGAAGGATTGGGAGTGGAGTTTTGGTAAGCTTTTGCAATAATATTTCTCTTCTCAACTATAATTAATATTGCATCAACAATATCCAATATCCCTCTGAGCTCAATGGAAATAAGTTTCCAGTGAATCATCTTATTGTTCGATATCTTTAGTAGAAGCACTGCTTTCTCTTGTAACAACTCTAGTTTCTTCTTCTTTTGGCTACTCTGCATTATGGGATGTGGGTTTAATGCCAACTTTTCTCCCTCTTCTCAAATATTTGGATCCACAACATATACATTTGGTAAAATCTATTGTGCATGTTCTTGAGCCTTTTATGGACAATAGTAATCCTACTGAAACCTCCTTTAGGGGTTTTGGAGCCATGGACAACACCATGACACATTTGAAGTCTACCATTTTGAGGAGAAAGGAAGCAGAGTGGAGAATCACAATCAGGTTCCAAGGGCAAGTCTCCTCTTAAAAATGCTGCTAGGGCAGAGGCAATGCAAACTTCTCAACCTGACACATTGATTCCTTATCATAGAAGAATTATTATGAAGGCTTTGCCTTGGGCTCTATCTCTTGGCACATATGCTCTTGGAAATAATACCAAAATATAAGATCTAAAGAGTTATTTGCCATTTTTCTTATGCATTATATTCAAAAGATAAAAGTAATTTGGTGTTGGGGTCTTTTCACTTGCAACTATAGTCAAAAGTGATCTTATATACAAAGATCCAACTTGTTATTCTACTCTAGATGTTGCTGGTCTCCTTAATTATTTTTTGGATTTCATCGTGGTTGGTATCCTCCCTTCTGCAGATGTAGTAGATTGTGTACCACAATGCTTAGATGCTTTGTGACTTAATAACCTCAGACTTCAAGCTATTAATGATTTTTGTGCTCTAAGATCTTTTGTGATTTTTTTTACATCAAAAGCCTACTTACGGGCTTTGGCAAGTGACACTCTTAGGTCCCTATCATCTGCCTTGGATGAGATGATACGAGATGCTCCTTATTTGAGGGGGAATGGGGTGGATATATTGATTGAAATATTAAATACTATTGCAAAACTTGGATTTGGTGCTGAAGTGTCTTCCCCGTTGCAAAAATTTTCCAGCTCTTCTGTGCCTATTCCCATGGAGACTGATTTATAACAACAAACAGTTAGTTATATGGATGGAGATGAATCATCGATGGTGACATCTGAGTTAGGGTTTGATACTTATGCTGAAAATTTGTCTTCAAACGTGGAATTCTTTCTCCCAGATTGTATAAGCAATGCTACATGTCTCTTAGAGAATATTCTGCATAATATAGATACATGGGTGTTTGTTGAAAAAAAAAGGTATAGAGGCTATGCTGCAACTATTTGATTTATGCCTCTTACCATTGTCATTTCAAGATGGCGAGAATATTGTTGTTGCATTTAAGAAATTTTCACGAAAACACTCATCTCCTCTTACAAGGGTTGTTTGTACTACTTTGAGAGAACACATGAAACCTGCAAATGAATTCATGGATTTGTAGGCTAGAACAAAGCTGGCAGATATTGAGGTAGCACAACGCATATGAAATTTGAGATGACTTTCAATTCTAGATGGTATTTTATCCTTTTCAACATATTTACTAAAAATCACAACAATAATGATGCCTAAAATTGGTTCTGGGGATGCAGACATATTGAATCATGTAGGGATGGTGTACAAAGAAATAGTTTGGTAGAAATCTCTTGTTAGTGATTCAAAAGTAGATGTGAATAAAGGGGTTGAAAAGGACCTGCAATTGAAAATTTGGCACCAAATGTGGCAGGTACAGAAGTTGGCAATGAAACTCACACAGTTTCAGTTGTTCGACATGTGAACCCAATGTCTATGAGGAAAGAGCTTGCTTCTCATTGGTCCCTTGAACCCTAATATATATTTTTTATACAAACAAGACAGAAACAAACCATCATATTGAAGGGATTTCAAGAATGTGTCTTGCCAACTTGGGCGACATAAAAATGCATCTGAGGATGACATCGGAGGCTTTGTAAGTGTAGGAGAAGCATCTCAAGCCCCAAAAGTTAAAAGGATGTCATTTGATCTCTTGGAATTTGACAATATGAATAAGGTTGTGTCTGCAATGTGATCGTCTTATGTGACTCTTGTGAAGGTTTTTGTAGTTCACAATCAACATCGTGATGATATAGGATTGCTTAGTGCAGCAACGAAGAATGTAATACAACAATGGTGAATTATTTCTATGTTCATGGTACAATTAAAAGTATTTTTGACTACTTTTGAAGCAACAGTTCATTTACTCTGGATAGTACCATTATCTCATAGCAAGGAATGGAAACAGAAAATGACAAAGATATTGAAAATGACAAGCAAGAGCATGCACCTTGGTAGTGGAAGAAGCTCTAGGAGTTCAAAAATATTCAAAAAAATAAGTGAATAGATGCATATATACCTATGAGCGATATCGTATTCAATTTTTAAATACTAGGTTTTGAATAAAGACTTAAAGGGTTGTAAGGCATTGCGTCTTATGGTGTTTTGATGTATTTGGCTTGCCAGAAACTCTGACATCTTTCAAGGTAAGGATTAGGCATCGTTTCAGTGTGTCTCCAAGTCATGACTGAGCTTTCAAAGTAAAAAAGCCCCTAACACTAGTAAAGAAAGGACATTGATCCATCTTTCTATTGTTAAGAGAGGGAATGGTGTTATTTCAATTTTCAACAGTGCCATTCAAGGTCAACAAGAAAAATATGTTGCAGGAGGTATCCTATACCATAGCGATTCTATTATACTCGTATCTTCAAAAATTAAAGCATTTATTGGTACAAGCTCTAACATTTTTGATGAAATAAAGGCACTAAAATTTTTGTTAACAATGGCAGTAGAGGAGAGGTGACTGAATTCTAGGTCTTTGGGGATTTCTTGATTATCAATTGGTTGAATGGAGGTTTAGGATCGAAGAACTGTTTTTGCAACCCATTCTGGAGTAGTTGAAGACAATCAAGGCACGGTTCTTGAAGATATCATTCCATCATATTTATAGATAACTTAAATCAGAGGCTAATGGGTTATCTAAAGAAGGCTTGCTAATGATGCAAAACGATGGTTTAACATGGGAAAGTAGTTATGGTGTAAGACTCTAGGAAAGGTCATTGTAAGAACTAGGCCCGTGTCTTTATATATATATATATATATATATATATATATATATATATATATATATATATATATATCACCTATAGATCTCAGTCAAGTATTTTATTGTGCTTTCGTTCTTTAGTTCCTCAAGTCCATCTTATTTAGTATCATTTCAAACATTTGTACAAACTTTATCAGTTGATAGGTACACCAATAAGAAATTGAGCACAACAACATTAACACTTGCACATTCAACATGTATGATTAGAAAAGTTCACATGAGTCCTTCATATTGTCACTTTCTACTTATTTTAATGCATGCGAAATAACCGCTTAGGTAGACCCTAAGTACCACCAATAGAACTACTAAATTTATACCATATGCAAATACTTGAATTCTATTGATGGAAAAATAATTGCCTCTTTTATTATTTGAAGCATCCATTGTATCTATATACTATTCATAAACATTAAAATTTTAAAAATAGGATTGAAAAAACATCTTGTACAAACCAATAATTAGATCATACTAGCAAGCCAAGAACCTTCAAATTATTAATGACACCATTGCACAGAGATTCAAAGAATGGGCATTTAACACATGCCTCAATCTTGATAGAATATAAAAATTTGAATGATTGGTTTCATGTAAATGTACTCCACAACATGCTATATTGTGATATGTGTATGCACATATTTGATCAAGCTCCACACAGAAGAAGGTTTGAGAACTAAGGAAAAATATTTATGATGCTACTTTTTACAAATTTGAGAAAGCCTCAAGGGTTACAATCAAAATCAAGAAATTTTGTTTCCTAGTGGAATGTGAGACATTCTTGGATTTGTATAGTGCTTCAATGCTTGTTTAGGATCTAGGTAAGTGTGAATGAATAAAATATTTTTTTCATTGTTTTGTATTGGATTCCCATTCTCTCTAAGTTATCAAAGGCAAGTTAAACCCTGTTAAGACTAAGGGACAACATATTCCATTGCCAAACTTTAACCTTACAGGGAAGTGCATTACACTTGTTTGATACTTCCACACATTTTGAGGGCATGCCAATAGAAATGTCAATGTTGTTGGATACACTGGCATTGGTTAGTTTTAGAAAAGTTCTCTTTGTCAAATATGTTGTTTTCATGAAGTAATATTTCCAACCAAGAGGATAAGACTTGGCATGTCTAGGACATAGTGGTGTTATTTCTTACCTGTATTTGTGATTTTTTAGTATTCCACCACTAATAGCTTCATTACGTAGTTTTCTGTTTAGTAGTATATTACAACAGTGACTTGTTAAAGGAAAATGATTCTAGTTTGTTTGAACATCATAAACTGGAAGGAAATCTAGCTTTGAATTAAAAAAATGGAATATGTTTTGAAAAATATTTTTTTTGATCAAATATAGGCCATTTCCCTAATCATTAAAAAAAAATCATGAAAATAAACAATGATTTTGGATACGATGAATTACAGAACTCTCCAGCTTAAAAACAAGTTAGCATATTCAATTTTGTCTGCATTAGAGAAAAATGAATGAGTAACATTAAGTTTGCTTTGAATATTTATAGAATAATTTTGGAGATTCTAAATGGAAATTGCGTGTGCTAATCTTGCTCAATTAATTACAGGGAAAACAAGGGGCATACATAATTTGTTGGCTTATGGGAATTTGATTCCTTTTCCCTTGGAATATTACATTGATAGTTGAAAATTACTATATTGAAGCTATATTCCTGGTTAGTATCACAATTTACAAAGTCTTGTCTTATTATTTTTTTAGTTTCTTGTTGGTAATCTCGTGTCAGCAATACTTTGCTCCACCCATTAGATTTCTGCTAACCATTTTATTGTTGAAGTGTCACTACTTAGAGATAGCTAGAGGAAATGATACAACTACAAAAGTGGAGCATGAGAGATTGTTAGTAGAAATTGCTAGCTCTGTTGTGTTTATTTGTGACATTTTAATTGCTTTGTTTATATAGGTCATCTGGAAACTAAAGAAAACTTGTTCAAGTTTCTTGCTTTTATGGGGAAAAATGACATTAACAATATTTCTGATGTTGAGGTATATATCATATAAATCCTTTATAGTCTACTTTATTTTATATTCCATTGTTCATCGACTTTCATGTCTTATACTTTTCATTGTAACTTTTTTTCTTTCTTTTTGCAGAAAATGGACTCAGTATTGATGGTAAGAAGAAACGATTGAAGAAAGAGGGGAACAATAACACTAGAGTGACAAAGAGAGAGAAGTGTACTGATCTAGTGGTACTCGTAGAGCTAATATCCCACATAAGACACACACATAAAGACCGATGGTCGAGTTTTCAGAGTTGATGAATTCACTTGTAATTCCTTGGCAAGATAATGATAATGCTTTGAAGTGATCAACAATATTTTATCTGTAAATTGTACTCCAACCAATATTAAGTTGGAAACTAATATTGAAATACTTGAAATTTTATATAATATAATTTATGTGGTTGGAATTATTTATAGTTGCACTTGATATTACTTGGTATTGTAATTAACATATGTAACTTTGGGTTTTCATATTAGATGAACATGTAATTTGTATGACATCTTTTTTTAAATTTAATTGCAAAATCATACTAATTAATTTATGTTGATTAATAATGAACACATAAAATCAATCTAAAACTATTAAAATAGTAGTTTATATTGATTAATGATGAACACAAATAAAATGAATATATGATTAAATTAGTCATTTATAATGATTATTAATGAAAGTAAATGAAATAAATATAAACTACTAAATTAGTCGTTTATATAATGAATAAATGACTACTGCAAATGATAAATTTGTGACTACAAATGACGACTAAATTTTGCATATATACGACTATTAGTAGCTAATTTACAGTATCTTATAACACGACTAAAATTTAGTCATATTTCTTCGGTCATTAATTGGTTTCAAACGATGACTAAAATTTGCATATATATATATGACTATTAATAGCTAATTTACAGTATCTTATAACACTACCAACATTTTGGTCATATTTCTTTGGTCATTAATTGGTTTTGTCAGGTGATCGTATAGTAATAAATTTTGTTGTATATTTGGTCATTAATTGTGACAATTAATGACCAAATTAATGACCAAACCAACGACTAAATTAATGATAAAATAAATGACTAAAATAATGACTAAATCAGTGACTAAATTAATGACCAAATTAATGATCAAATATAAAACTAGACAACAAATTGAGATAAACAATTAATGACTAAGCTAAAAACGACCAAAAGTTGGTTGCGTTATAAGATACTGTAAATTAGCTACTATTGGTCACCGACCAAAAAATAGTCGTTTATATGCAAATTTTAGTCGTTTTTTAGTAACTAATTAGCTGTTTTGTACTAGTGCAAATTTGGTTATATTGAACGCATGTTTCATAGTAGATCTCATCTTCATTCCTGGACTTGGAAACGTCATCGTTGACTTCGATCACCACTCCTGCTTGATCATGGCCTGGCACAATCGGAAAGTCGAAATCCTCGCTTCTGAATAAGTCATTCCATACTTTAACTAGAATTTGGATGGCCTCGACTTTGACACAAGGACTTCACCGAATTGCAACACGTCTACAGATCATATGTCATTGCACTTGTTTCGAGATTGACTTGGACGTTGTTTGTCTTCTCTACAACTATTTCTCCATGTAGATCTTCAACATTTGACAGAGTTTCCATAATGTTTCCTCTTATGTACTCATCAATGAATTTTTTTGTAATCTGTTCCTGCCATGATAGATGTGGATTTGACTTGTTCGTTAATGAAGAAGAAGAACAAGGAATGTAAGAGCGAAAAACATTAGATGTGCAAGGCCAACGTGTGATCTCCCTGAAACACTAGATCAATATTTTTCAAGCTACTGGGTTCAAAGCATGTGGTGGAAAGCTTATTCGACGCCAAATTCAAGAATTAATATTTGCGTTGAACATTTTTGTTGTTGATGTAACTTCTCCATAAGAATTTTTTAAAGTGTGCTTTGATCTTTTAAAGGATATCTGTTCACTTTTTCAAGTGACTTCATAAAGTTTAATTCATCTTCTTTTAAATATTTCTAATAGTGGTAAGTGTTAACTTTTGGAGTCACTACAAGGAAAAGACCCTCTAGCGGATGTTTTAGAGGAACCCCTTATAAAAATACCCTAGACATCCCTTTTTAGTGGAGGTTACTAGAGGAGGTTGGCAGGTGGAGGTTTTGCGGATGTTTTTCGTCCAGTGTGTTTATTATCCTAAATTGCACCAGTGCGTTCAACAAGAGAAAGCACTGGTGCACACAAAACATTGGCACACCGGACACTGTGTGCTCCATACAAACCCGCCTGGTGCGTCTTATTATTGTAGCGCATCGGTGCTTTACAAAGATTCTGCACCGGTGCGTCCTAATAACCCGCGCCCCCCCCCAATAAAACCCACGCACCAGAACAGGGTATTAAAAAAAATAATAATAATAAATAAATAAAAATTACGGCCAAAAAACTGCATTTTCACTTTTCTCAGTGCTCCAGAGCTCTCAAGCAGCGGTGCAACTTATCCTTGTCTGAGCTGCCCTGACATCGGTGCTCCCATTGCACCCATTGCACGCACTGTTGTTGTGCATTGCCCACTAATCTTCGTTTTGAATTTTGCAAAACGGTGGGCAAATTTACTTTTGCAAATTCTACAGCCAATATGTCTCCTCAACAACCAAATGTATAGGTGTTTTTTCCATAATTAAGCATTTTAGTGGATTAGAATTGTAAATTACCTTAAAATTAACCATTTAATAAATAAATAAATAAAACATAAAACTTGTCGCGCGGTGCGCTCGAGTCATTCTACTCTCACCGGTTCGTGGTGTTGCCTGTAAATTTACAGGTAGCACTGCAACTGGTGCTACCGGTATCTGCACCAGTTCCAGGGCGGTACTGAAAGGCACACCATGCTATTTTAAAATTTAAAAAAGGTGTGGTGCGGTCGGTTACCCTTCCGCACTGTTGACGCTGTGGAAAAGCAGCAATGCGGTGCGTTAATTGAAATATCCGTCCTGGTGTAGGAATTTTTGTCAATGCACCGCATTCCGGAATTTTGACACGGTCAACGGTATGGCTTGGTAAAAGACTGCACTGTTGACTATGTAATGATGTCAGGAGGTCCGTGCAAGTGCACCGCCCTCTCGACACGGTCCATAGTCAATGCTGCGGTCCGTTATACCACCACACCGTTGACTTATGAATAATGCCAGAAGGGCGGCGTGCTGAAAATTTTCAGGTGCACCGCCTTCGGTGTGCTAAATATTTTCTGGTGGACCGCCGACCGCCACTAGTGTGCGGAAAAAAAAAAAAAAAAGAGTATCGATACTGGTGCATGCCTATTATTTGTGGCGCACCGACTGTTGTTTTTTTTCCAAAAAAATTTATATATGTATATTCCTAAATACATGTCTCATTTAATACAAAAATTGTATTTAATATGCCAATCATTCAGAGACGTGAAAGGAGAGAAGAGAGGGAACCATAGCAACAACAACAACAACAGGCGTGCCAGTATAACATGGTTCGCTTGTGGGAGGCACGAGAGAGGGAGAGATGGGTACCCTCGCCCTATTACAGCAGCTACCCAGGGGATCCTAAGGCAGGTAGTCCTCCTTAACTTCTATGAGGAGGCTACTTTCCTAAAGGGCCATGGTTTGTTTTTGAGACATCTTATCCGTAGGTGGAATGCCCACCTACAGGCTTTCCAGGTTGGTCCTAACCCGTGGTACGCGCCCATTGAAGAGGACATCTATTTAATTACAGGGCTATCGAGGAGAGGGGTGGATTTTCCCTCATTCCCAGAGGTTCCAATTGGCTATGCAGCAGGGAGTCAGTTGGTGTACTCCCAAAGATAAATTAGCGCAGATATATTGTCCCCTTTAGATTTTCAAGTCTCCGGAGGTTAGTTACGTATTGTTGCATTTGGTAGTGAGGAGGCGAAGTGCCTCTCACTTATGATTTCAACCATTTCACACAACACCAACGACGGGCAATGCATTATTTGCCCGCTTCTATATTATGTTGATTCTTTAGTACAGGAGCCACAACTTGTCAGGTGGTCTGCCATTTTTTTGCCACAGTTATGTACAACCTTAAATTGATATCGTGCTCATGTACAAGGGAGGGTCAAATTCCCTTTTTCTTTAGCTATAGCTTTTTTGTTTATTTTTTGAGAGGTTTCCAGAGACGAGGCCTAATTTTGTTCGACAGCCTAGTAGGCCGATTTTCGAGGCAGGGATGCACATGTGGGGACATATGATGCCCAAGAGGGGCGAGACTGAGTTTTTCGCGAGGATATCGCATGATGCACTAGAGTTGCTAGCCAGTGTTGATGAGCATCCCTTCGTTATGGTCCCCTATCCTTATGTTGGTTTGGATTGGCGAGGGTGTGCCAACATCCTCTTCATAGATGATGAGCCCCGAGATGATAGAGGTAATATTACTATTTTATTTAAATTTATTCTAACATGTTATTTAACTTGTTTTTATTAAATTGTGTAATGAAATTGTCTAATTATTGTTGTGTACTTGTATATATCTTGTAGACATTGGGTCTTTTGATGGCAAGGACAAGCCAGTGCCACCACATGATCCAGGTGTGGATCTTGATGACAATCAAGATATGCCAAATGCTGAGGATCATGAGGCCGATGCAGAGAGACCTGCTCCTACTGGTGCGCCGGTACTACCTTTTGCTAGGCACGATAGGCTTGATAACAAATTGAGGATGGAGTTGGGCGACCAACTCTGTGCATTGATTATTGAGGCAGGAGTCAGACCCGCTATTATGAGAGACATACAGGCCTATGGTGGGTTGGTACATATGTGGAGAGGCATGTTGTGTGACATGTATAGCCTGATGCGGTATGTCATAGGAGCTACGACCTTAGTTACGCAGCTAAGGAGGACACTTGCATGTTATAGGGTGTGGTCGAGGCGCAGCACATGATCAACAGTCCACGAGTAGGGACGCATCATCCGATGATCACAATCAGGGGAGTGATCATTGTTCACCTCGCGCAACAGTCATCATGGAGAGCAAGTTGAACAATCAGCCACGCCGAGTCAGCATCCTACAGCATCCATCAGTACTCCTGAGCATGAGCAAGCTGGAGCATCGACCATGTCGAGTCATCACAATGAGAAGTCGACAGTTGATCCTGCTCAACATGAGGCACCAGTACCAGATCAACAGGCACGTGATGGTCAACATGTATCTGAGCTTGTCGAGGATGCACCATTGACTGAGCAGGCCTCGACTAGTACTGCTATTAATGACGTACCACCAGCTGATATATGACATTTATATTACAGCTGTATATTTTTGACATTATTCAATTTTATAATATATGGTCCATGTATTTTATGTTCATGTTGTAGTTGTACTTAATTTACATGTTAGTGATCATCATGATGTGTATATTGTTAGGTCATGTTAGATATGTTCATTTAATGTTCAGCTTGCAGATAGATGTGTATGTGATAACAATTATTTCACATGAGATGTATATTTGATGTTTGTGTTGTGATGATGTTATACAATGCTAATTGTGTTTTGTTAGATGATCATGATCACGATGATGTTAGCGAATTTGAATGTGTTTTTTAGTCGAATATGATGTTTGTACAATGGTTATAATGGTCTTGATGTTTATTAATTAATTTTATATTAAATGATCATGATATTGTAAAATTGCAATATTTGTAATTCTAATTGTATGTAAAATTCTAAAATTGTAATTGTATTTGTAATTCTAAATGTATGTAAAATATTTGTAAAATTTTAATTGTAATTGTAATATTTAATTTATTGTGAAATGATTGTAATTGTAATTGTATATATGTAAAATTCTAAAATTGTAATTGTATGTAAAATTCTAAAATCGTAGTAATGGTATATATGTAAATTTGTAAAATTGTAACTGTAATTGTAAATTTTAAATTTGTAAAATTGTAATTGTATATATGTAAAATTCTAAAATTGTAATTGTAATTGTCATTGTACGTAAAATTGTAAAATTGTAATTGTAATTGTAATTCTATGTAAAATATTTGTAAAATTTTAATTGTATTACTGCAAAATGATTGTAATTGTAATTGTAATTCTATATAAAATTCTAAAATTGTAATTGTAATTGTATGCGAAATTGTAATTGTAATTTTAATTGTAATTGTAAGTAAAATATTTGTAAAATTTTAAATAATTGTAAAATAATAAATCTATAATAATATGAATTTTTGTAACATAATAAAGTTTAGAAAATAATGCAAATAAATTCATGTACTTTATAATTATCATTATTTTATTATGATCTTACATACAAAAAAAAGAAATTTATATCGTACACCATTGTTTTTGAGATCAACATAATTGCAAATTATCAAGTGAAATATTGATTTTAACATTAACACAATGCAAATTACCAATTAATTTGAAATACATATTATAATGTTTCGAAAAACCCATCTTAAAAAATATAAATATTGATGAAATAACACATGTACCATATCACTCTCGGTTCTCATGATCACCCTCATTATCTTCCAACTCACATGGCGTGATAACACTATTGTTCTCAAAAATATGTTTTGATCTAGGGTCATGTCTCAATACGAACCACCAATCCCTATCCAACACATCTGGGTAAAAAAACACCTGGTTGTCGTGTTTGGGGAAAAAATAGGGCTCCTTAGCTTCATTCCACATCTTTCTAAAGTTGATACATATCAGCCTACTATCATGATCTCCCTTTACATTATTCCGATCAAAGGTGTCCCACCACTTGCACACAAAAATAACACATTGGAAAGAAGAGAAATCCACTTCAATGATCTCTTGTATATTTCTGACGTAACCTAATATCCCTCGTACTAGGTTTTGATCACGATGGCTAGATCGACTAGATTGATCGAACTTGACTTCCACTCCACAGTCTTGTGTGATGTTTCTAGCATCGGCATTTTCTATGCGAAAATGTTGTCCATATGCTCACAGAGGTGGGAACAAATGCACCTATTATAAAAAAGTTAAAAAAAAATCATAGTGTCATGTGTCTTATAATAACCCAATAGTTAAAATATGAAATATAGATGTAATTACATTTGAAAGGTGCATTATTAAGTTTCAAATGTACATATAAATTAAATAGATTATTACCGAGTTGCTACACCCAATCCCTATGTTTAGCGCATCCTCTTCAACACGCGGGGTAACGACCGGTTGCACCGTATTTCTCTCTGACTTGGTCAGCAACCCAACTATCGGGGCATGTTTTTGGCATATTTTTTTTAAATGATTGGGATAAGGCACACTTCTACCATTCAACCGTCTGAATTCTTTCTATCACTATCCCATTTCATCCTCTTTTGTTCGTACAATGCGACCCACGGTTGTGTCGCTTCAATATTGTAAAGAACAAATTTATTGATTGCTTCAATTTCTGCATTCGTTGATGAAATCAAACTGAAATAATATAGTACATAGAGATGAAAATATACATTATATCAAAGTTCAACATGAATATTTACTTTATGTAAATTTGAAAAATTATAAGTCGCTTACTCTTTATCAAGTGCTTTTTTCCACTCATTTGGAGCAACTCCCCTTATCTTTTGTCTTCATCCCTTTCATTGTCCCAAATCACCACACTTGGTCTGTTGTCGATCTGCTTGATGTACTCACTGGAATAATAGAAAGACTCATACGATATGTACCCGTTTGCCATAGACCCCTCCGGTTTTGCCCTTTGTCGAACAAAAACTTTCAATTTCTTCATGTACCTCTCTAAGAAGAACATCTAACAACAAGAAACCACCCCAACTAATTCAACCTCATCTACTAGGTGGATTAGAAGATGAACCTGCAAGTCCATGAAACTTGTCGGTGTTGGACGTTGGGTTCAACGCTCCCCGTGTGTTTCGCGACATGGACAAACCACCCCTCGTGGATCCTAACTCTGATGATTGTAGCGGAGACTAACGCCTGCAGGTTTTGGTCTAATGGCAATCATGATTCTAACAAGTGGAATCAGAGCAACATGTCTCGAGTTCGAAACTCACTCGGATCATGTTGGGGGGGAGATTGTTGGACATTGGGTTCAACGCTCCTCGTGTGTTTCGCGACATAGACTAACTGCCTCTCGTGGACCCTAACTCTGATGATTGTAGCGGAGACTAAAGCCTGTGAGTTTTGTTCTAGCGGCAATCATGATTCCAACAGTCTGTAGTTCCTTCTCAAACATACAAACAATCTCAACTATCTCTTGACGCCACCGTGGAATGTTAGCCACATGAATCTCCTTTGATGTGATCCAACGTAAAAATGCAGATAATTTAGATATGGCACGTCCTAGGTCTTGAGGGAATTCATGTTTCACACACCCACACATAAATAAAGGATAATGACACTGCAAAGTTATAAACACGTGCAATAATATACAAAATTAGTTATTTTTTATGATCCCTGCATGGGATAAAATTTATTAATATAAAAAATAATAAAATCATGCTTTTGACATTATACGTACTCTTAGAAGATTCAGATGTTCATGCGATTTCAACCCTGACAAATGGTCATCCATGGTGAAGCAACACCATAGTGAAGACCCGTATGAAGATGGCACCCTCACACCCATTATAACTTCCTTTGCCAAAGAAAGATCATCTTTTTTTAAAATACATGGGACATCACCTTCTTTGAAATACCATGAATTAGAGGGACCAACACCTGCCTTTGATCTTGTACTTTCTAATCGTTTTGGCCAATGTTTCTTTTTAGTTTTTCAAGTAATAAGATCTTTTCCTAACAGCCAATGTGTCACTTTGTTTCAATGATATGTTCCTCCATAATTAAGATGAAACATTTTTAAATATATGAATGGGATCTAATAAGTGGGCAATATTAAGATGCTCCCAATATGGGAGGTTATAAAAGATAGATTTCCTTTTTCATCCCAATGGAAAATTTCTCAACATAGGTGTCGAAGAATTCTGGATCATTGAACATAGGCTCCCCATTTGAATCGAACATTTCTATGAAATCCTTCTCCTTCTCTCTCTCATATGCTCTAAGCCATTCAACTGGTGTCATTATTGGAGGCCTTTGGGTTCTCTCTCGTTTACCATTGAAAGCGAATGCCGCTCTTCTGTAAGGGTGTTCTTCTAGGAGGAATACCTTGGAGCAATCATACACTGGCTTTCGTAGGTCCTTGGACCATCTAGCTTTCAGAGAAGGTCCACAACATTTACATCGAAAATACCCTTTTGTTACAGGACCTGTGAGATTATTGTATACAATTAATGTGCATGGAACGTTAAAGAATATCATGAAGATAATAACAATTACAACTAATTAAATAATTATTATGTGAAATAATATTGTTATGTATATAAAAAAATCAATAAATTAAACATGTAATTTACCAGAGCAAACTCCTAAGCTTGGATAATCATGTGTCATGTAAGCACATATGCCATACAACATAAAACTCCTCTCTGCTGCGATGGGTCTTGATACGTCGTTTACATTTATCCCATCCCATAATTCCTTCAATTCATCTACCAGTGGTTGTAAGTAGACATCCATATTCTTCACTTGTCTTCTAACAGGGACTATGAGAGCCAACATAAGATGTTCATTCTTCACGGACAACCAAGGGGGGATATTGTTATTGATCACTACTACGGGCCAAAAAAAATAGTTGGTGTTCTGGAGGGAATATGGGTTGATGCCATCCATGGTTATGCTGAGTCGTAGACTTTGTACTTCATCCTTTAATTTTTCGAGCCATGTATCCTCTATATGATTCATCGCTATTGAATTAGTTGGGATTCACATAACTCCCAAATCACTTCTGTGTGAGGCATGCCATCCCTGCAACATAGCTAATTCTTTGCAACGAAAGAGCCTTTGAATCCTTGGGATTATAGGCATGTGCCTCAATATCTTAAAAGGAGGACCAGTACATGATTTACCCTTATTTTTTTATTTATCATACCTATCATGCCCACATTTTGAACATATCTCTTTGTCTGCATTTTCTCCTCTATATAGAATACAATCATTTGGACATGCATAATATGATATGTACTCAACACCCAACATTTTCAACAATTTCTTTGCCTCTTCGCAGTGACCGGGCAAGACATTATCACTCAGAAAAACCTTATCTTTGAATGACTTGTAGTTGGTGATCATGGAAAAATATGTTAATAAATGTACATTAATGTCGATATAATTATTAAAATTCATAAAATTTACCATTTGTAATGTTCATTGTGTACTCATTATATTTCTCAAATTTATATAAGGGAGGACTTTATGGTAACTTACCTCAAAATTTTCGACAAACATGCATTCGACAAGCCAAATTTTGCTTTCAAGTTGTATAGTAACATCTTTGTCCCCAACTGGGTAGAATTTGATTGACCGCCAGGTCCAAAGAGAGGGGTTGTGGAAGCAAATAAAAGGCTTTCGAAAAATATGTCAGCGATATGAGCATCATCCCCTAGCTGATCATCGTTGTTTTGGAATGCATCTAACAACATTATCTCCATGGCAGTTGTATACCTTAAGTAATCATCCATACCAACCTCTATTTGATTTCCTCCATTGCCAACTTGTGAAGAACTACTATTGTTGTAGTCATTCCTAATTGGTGAATCTGGACGTAGGGGGAATTGAATCGGTAATTGATTCAACCATTTTTGGTATCGTTCATCTCCGATTTTTTCTCTTAATTCAGCCTTCTCTCAATTTGACATTATCGTGGGGTGCAACGAAAGATGGTAGGTATGTCACTCATCATCACTAGAATCCTAAAAAAATAAAAATAATAATAATAATAATAATTGAACATGATTAGTATAAAATATATGATATCAATTAGTAAGCATGTTGATAATATTGCATGATTAATTGGTTTGACGTTGAAATAATTACATTAATCAATATACTAAACAATTATAATTATTATTATCATTGTCCCAGGATTGTCGCTAGAAGATGCAATATTGTTACAATTGGCAAGGTGAAGCAACTGTCCATTTTCATCTACCAAATGCTCATTGTGGTATGTTGCACCTGATAAGAGATTCCGACGTTTTGGAGTTGTTTGAATATTTTGTGCATCTAAACTTGATTCAAAATCTGCATGAACTTGCAAATTTGTATACATTATAAATTTAATTAAGTTGTGCATGATTGACATGGATAAAAAACATAAATTCAATTAGATAATGAAAACATAAATAAAATATGAAGTAAATATTACGTTTCGAGATTGATAGGGAGAACTCTGCGATGGACTTTGAAAAATATTATGGAACGAGCTGGATTTTGAAGAATTGTCCATTCGATATAATTATGATATTTTCTCCTTGCATTTGAGAAAAATCAACAATAAATTTTGGTGTACACACCAAAAAGTAATTTTGGTGCCTTAAAAATGGACTTCTTGTAATTGGTGCCAATGTATAGATAACCGCACTCATGCGTTTTAGTTACTGTGCACCGGTGTCGTGTTATCAACAGACACACTGGTGCAGTGCTATTAAGTGACGCACCGGTGACGAATAATCGCAAATAAAAAAATGCACTTCTATTTTCTTTAAGTGAAAAAAAAAAAAAAAAAAAAAGCGGTAAATTGAAAAATGGGCGGTAAAATATTTTTGAAAATTTAATTTCATAAAACAATTCTTTAAATACTAAACACTTTTCATTATTTCACTATTTTTGCAAAAAAATTGAGTCAGAGATTTGCAGGAGACATACCTGGAGCAAGAGAGCACGAGAGCACTGTGGAGCAACGAAACATGTTCGAACAACAGTATTCAGACAATCAGAATTCCAAACCTCTGGTGATTCAAACCCTGTAGCAGAGAATTTCAAACGATCTCATGATTAAATTTTATTTATTTTTTATTTATTTTTGTAGTTTTTTTTACGCAGTAAGAAAAAAATTTCAAATTCTTTTTTTTTTCTACCCTTTATTCTCCCTATTTATGTGATTTCAGAATTAGGGCTTTTCAGTTTAGATTTATAGGGTTTGTATTGTTATATATAGGCATATGACATCCAACCCACGGGACGACTTGCATAGTTGGATCCCAATCCATGTCGGCCCTTACGTGAATTTTTGAAAGAAAAAAAAGGAAATTTGTTTTATCGGTGTGCCCGGCGTAACCTAGTGCATCGGTGGGCTAGATTATCCCAGCACACTGCGAAAGTACTGTGTGATAAAAAAATTAAAAACATTTTTTTTTTTTAAATTAGTGCGCCATATGCAAAATAGGGCACGGATGCACTATTTCATTATGGCGCACCGCGCACATGCTGTCTTGCAAAAAAAATGTTTTATTGTGTTAATCGGTGCACGCACCTCACCGGGTCTCCTAGTTGACAGAGAGCACTGTATGGTGATCTCTTGTTTGCATGAGACATTTATGCTACAAAAACTAACACTATACGATTTTTTATTATTTTATTTGTGTTAATCGGTGTGGTGGTTAACATGTAACACACCGGTGCTCCTTGTTGACATAGAGCACTGTACAGTCTATTATACTATTTTGGCAATGCGTTTATAAGACCCCCACGCACCGACGTCGGTGCGTACACCATGAATGGCGCACCAGTTTCTTGAGAATTTTTTTTTACCTGAAAAGTTGACAATTTATTTATAAAATATATTAATGAATGATATGGTATAGGTTTCATATTGATAAAGAAATCGCTGACAAGAGATCCGGTAACAAAAATACTGATAACACATCAAGAAAAGCAAAAAAGGCAAGTTCTTTGTAAATTCTTTACAAAAAATATTTTTTTTGAACTATATGTAAGTTTAACGAATATGTATTGTTTACTGTGTATCATGCAAAGCCACAAAATGACAAAGCTCGATAAGATTATTTCTGATCTAGGACCATAAGAGCGTAAAAGCTTGATGGAAAAATTGCAAAAAGATGAATCAGGTGAATGAAAAAATAATATCGATCCAATATGAGTTTCATTTTTAATTTTCATTAATAATATACTTAAAATTATTAGATAACATGTGTCAAACAATCTATTAATTCACATTTGTTTAATGTTCTACAGGGACCAACAACTCAGAAAAGGAATGTTGTTCTAAGAAAAGAAAGAAAAAAATAGAACATGCAAATGAAAACAAATTGCTCCTTAGCTCATCTGGAGTGATGCTCGAGGTTAACGAAAGGGGGAAAACTTTTACAAAAGTTTGAGGGATCTATTGGAATGAATATATAGACGTTCTTTCCACTTACAATACAAAAATCAATCCAATGATTCCAAGAACCAAATTTTATCTAAACTACAAGAAGAGTTTCTAGAGAATTGGTTAATGAGACGTGTCAGACTTTTAATAGCAAAAACGTATGACAACAAAAAAGAAGGAATGAAAAAGTAATATTCATTTAAATGTTTGTCTAGAATTATTTATAGATGTCATTTATAAATATCACTTTTGTTATATTTACTTTTCATATATCAATATAAAAATTAAATAGTTTATTGTCATGTTACATTTTCAGGAAGATTATGAAAATCTCAAAAGATGAACGAGTTGATATCAAAAATATGTCAGTAGGAATGTCCAAAAAGGTGTACAAGGAGATGGTCAAAGAAATGGACAAAATTGCATCGCAGGAGGAGCCATCTCAACAACAACGTGCTTCAAATGCAATATGTAATCATTGAATTTTTCGATCGTTAGGTACAATAAATAAACAATTTAGCATTAAATATTAATTTTCAAGTATTTTCTTGCAAAAAAAGAAAAGAAAATGGAACCCATTCAACACATAAAACAAGACGACAAGGAAGAAAAGGGTTGATATCTAAGTTTGTGAGTAATTGTTACTTCCTTATAACAACTTAACTAGATTTCATTTCTGTATTTTTTAAGTTTGTTTACAAAAATCATTATTGAATGTCTTCAAACAGGTGCTAACATACAAAGAAGAACCATCAGACGAATTGATTGAGAATGGGTTAAATATGGGTTGTGAGTATATGTTGGCATATCAGAAATTAATTGTGGAATTTGTAAGCATTTATCGATATTCTTTTACTTAGCTCCATTAAAAAAAAAAACAAAAACAAAAACAAACAAACAAACTTTTATATTAAATATATGATTTGTTATGTGATATAAAACTTGTAGGAAGCAAAGTATCAAACTGTTCCAACAGATGAAATCTTGAAATATGGCATACTACATGGATTTGAAAGAATATGTATAGTTCATGAGCCAATTGTTGCTATGGTACATCATTTCTTTTCGATTTACATTGATGTATATTATTTAATATTGCAATTTTCATTATTCTCACCAATGTATATGCATTCATTACAATTTATTTTTATGTTTGTAAATGGAAGGTGAAGAAGAAGAAAACAATCAACACCGTGAACAAAACATTCCTGAAAATAACCTAAGTCATGGAAGTAGCTCTAGCAGTGACAACAGTTCAAGCAAAGAATGATGATCATTATGTTTGGATATCAAAGCAAGACGTTGTATTTTTTTGAAATATTTGTCTATGAAATTAGACATTTTTTTTAATGTAATGGACATAGTGTCCCAATTGAAAGACAAATGGATACCAATAACTGTCCCATTTTGTATGACGAAGGCTATCTTATTCATATATATAATAATAATAATAAAATATGTTTTAATTTATTCTATTGCATCCTCCATTGTCATTGTGAAATGTAACACCACTCATTAAATTTATGGATGATTAAATATTATAATGAAGAGATGTGAAATCTGATGATATGATATAACAAATTAATCCAAATATCACATTCAAATGCACTAATAAAATTTTAATTAATACGAATACTGTTATAAGATATATATGTGTCGTCTTTTGATGAATAATGAATTTTAAAAAATCACAATAATTATGATATGATATAACAAATTAATTCAAACATCACATTCAAATGCATTAATAAAAATTTAATTAATATGAATACTGTTATAAGATGTGTTGACTTTTGATGAATAATAAATTTTAAAAAATCACAATAATTGCACTGTCACAGGTTGATGTTTCTAAAAAATACAAAATGAACATCAGTGCGTCTCAATTACTGTACACCGGTGCGTTTGTATGATACAACGCACCGGTGTATTTCTACAACCTATAGGCACTATACAAATACCAAATTCCAATTATAAATCTCGGTGTATTTGTGCGATACTACGCACCGGTGCGTTTATGTGAGACTACGTACCGGTGTATATTGTACGACCTATGGGCACCGCGCAAATACCAATACCAATTATAAATCTCGGTGCGTTTGTGCGATATTGCGCACCGGTGCGTTTATGTGAGACTACGCACTAGTGCATCTGTACAACCTATGGGCACCGCACAAATACCAATATGAATTCGAACAATTGGTTCATTTGTCTGATACTGTGCACTGATGCGTTTCTATAAGTCTACGTACTGGTGCATTGAGACGACCTATGGGCACTACACAAATCCCAAGACCAATTAGAACGACCCCATGCGTTGTATCACCAACACTGCGCCCAGTGCGGTTTTATACCTTGACGGCCTAGTGCATGAACCTTCGACCACCTTAGGCAACCTTTTAGATGACACACACCGGTGCATTGACACCTTAGTAGTGCATCGATGAAAAAAATCATATGTAATAACCTCCGGCCGCCCAATTTTTTTAGTTGTGTTGAATTTCCGTTAAAAGCTCTGCCAAAACCTCCGTAACCGTAAACGGATGTTGTAGAAAATGTTTTTTTGACAATTTTGGCCAATTGTATAACACTAAAAACCTCCTTTATAACCTCCGCTAGAGGTTCTTTTCCTTGCAGTGAGTGATAAGTGGATTATAAAAAAGTTTTTTTTTTTAGATTTATAATATTGGTAGTGATAAAGTTAATGGAGTGATAAGGTGGAGTTTTTTTAATGGAGTGATAAGGTGTAATCATATTTTGAAATTTTGTATTTTAATGGAGAGAGAATGTGTGCATTTTTGTAAAATTTTGTAATAAGGTATAGTTTTATTTTTTATTTTCAGGGTGATAAAATTGTAATTCAAAGTAATGTTTTTACTTTGAGGGGTGGTGTTTGAAAATTTACTAGCTACAATTATAGAAGTCAAACTACAAGAGCATTGTAAAGTCAAATTTCGAAAGATTCATTGTAAAATTTTAGAAAAGTTGACTAAAGCCAAGCGCAAAGTTCAGTCACTTTCCTCCTCTAACGACTATATGAGTATCAAGGCCAAGCCTCGATAGATCGTTTTTTGCATTTTGTGCTTCGCGTGGTGTGTTGTCCATATTTTTTTTGGTGCATGATCCATCTTGGTACATACACTTACTTTTACAATGTCCAAGCTGGTATATTTATTTTTTGAATCTGACAAACTTGAAGGCGCAAAGAATTATAAGACATGGAAAAGATACATAGAAAGCACTTTGATTTACAATGAACTTTGGCGAGATGTATGTGATGGTGATGCTAAACTAAATAAACCTGAAAATTCCGCTTTATTGGCTAAATGAGATATTATAAATGAAAAAGCATTGGCATTAATCAAATCTTCAATTAATGATGAAATGTATGTTCACATTGAAAATGCTTCTGATGCATGGTTTGCCTTGAGAACATTTAAATATTTGTATGATACACAACCAAAATATAAGAAATTTGATCTTCAATTGAAGTTGCTTTGACAGAAATTGACAGAAGGGGGAGACGCACTTGAATATATTTCCAGACTTAAGAACATTAAGCAGGAAATAATAAACGTTGGATTTCTATTAGTGGATGATAGTTTCATGACTACAATTTTGATTGTTGGTTTTCCTTATTCATATACACACTTCTTGGAAACTTTACAAGTAACTGGAAAGCTAGAGAAATTAAAATTTGATGAATTAAGTGAAATGCTAGCTCAACATGACAAAATTTTTGGGAAGAAGAAACAGATTGGGGAAGATGTTTTCTTTACAGAAGCTAATACTAGTAAACCTTCAATTGATAGTTCTAGAGGTAGAGGAAGAGGGCACATCAATCCAAATCCAGGAGCACATAGAGGACAAGGTCACGGTAGAAGTCAAGGCAGAGGGAACAATTTCAGTAGAGGCAACAGTTCTGGCAAAGGCAACATTCATGGCAAAGGAAACAATCAAGGTAGAGGCAAAAATCAAGAAAGAGGACAAAGTCAAAGCAGAGGCAGAGGACAGAGTCAAGACACAAGCAAAGATTTCAATTAAATTATTTGTAGAAGGTGTAACAGAGTTCGTCATTATGTTGAAGATTGTCGAACTTCTATTGGAAAAATTTAAAAGTTTCACCAACACGTGGCACAATTTTCTAATGATCAAGAACATGATTGCTCAAAATATGTCTTTACCACACATCAAAGTTCAATATCAACAACATTACGTATCTCCACATATCTTATAAGTGATTATGAAGATGCTTGGATCTTAGATACAGGGGCAACACAACATATGAATTTTCAACGTGACTTCTTTTGGAATTTTCAACAATGCCATCTCAATTAAATATTTCTTGCAGATGATACAAGACACACCCCTTTTGGAAAATGTGTAGTCAAAGTTTCTCTTCATGGCATTGGAGAAAAAGTAATTTCAAATCTTTCATATGTACCAAATTTCAAGAAGAATTTGTTGTCATTAGTTACGATTCGACAAGTAGGGCATCAAGTTGTTATGGAGGATGCCTTGGTAAAAATCAACTCCAATAAACAGAATATGAAGACAATCATGACAGGATATGAATATGGAAAACTTCTAAGGATGAAAGGAACAATCATTCCATGAAATTCTGATTTTGCAAGTGCAATACGTGCAAATATTTCACCAATAAGGTTGTGGCATGTTAGATATGGAAATTTAAACTTTGAAAGTCTCTCTCAACTTCAAAAGCAGGGAATGGTTAAAGGAATTCCAACTTTTAAGAAATAAAATGCAAAATGTGAAGCTTGCATTTACAGGAAACATAGTCAAGAGACTTTTCCAACAAGTTCATGGCGTGCAAACAGACGTTTGAAATTGGTTCACAATGGCATTTGTGGACCCCTACAAACTTCTCTAAGAGGTTGCATATACTTTTTACTCTTCATTGATGATCTCAGTAGAATGATTTGGGTTTGTTTTTTGAAGCAAAATTCATAAGCATTCGAAAAGTTTAAAAATTCACCAACTTGTTGAGAATGAAGTTAAAGAGAAGATTGGCACTCTTAGGATAGAGAATGGAAGAGAAGTCACTTCCAATGAATTCCAAACTTATTGCAGGGAAAATTGTATCAAAAGACAACTTGCAAATGTCTACACTCCACAACAAAATGGAGTAGCAGAGAGAATGAATCACACTTTGTTAGGGATAGCGAGATCCATGCTAAATTTAAAAAGTTTAAGTCCTTTGTATTAGGCAGAAGCAATACATACACCATTCTATTTAAGGAACATGTCTCCTACAACTTCTTTGGATTGAATTACACCATATGAAGTATGGTTTGGTTTCAAACCTCGAGTAAAACATCTTAGAGTTTTTGGTTCAGTGTGTTATGCCTTAGGTCCAAAACAAAAACAAACTAAGCTTGATTCACAAAGTTTGAAGTGTACAATGATTGGGTATTCCGATGAAAAGAAGGGATATCATCTTATGTCAAATGAAAAGTTTATTGTCAGCAATGATGCGATATTTGATGAAATAGAAAGCAAGAGTGTTACAGAGATAGAAAGTCTTCTTAAGAAATTGGAAACTAAAGGAGATAAAAAGAAAAAAGAAATGCAACCAAGTACACAACATTGGTATGGAATTGATTTTTCTTCATCAGAAAATGTTTCA
Source organism: Pinus albicaulis (assembly GCA_034641835.2). Lineage (NCBI taxonomy): Eukaryota > Viridiplantae > Streptophyta > Pinopsida > Pinales > Pinaceae > Pinus > Pinus albicaulis. Next base: position 783,349,569 of record CM076573.1, on the reverse strand, counting down.
TCCAGCTCATCTACTTCATCTACACCATCTAGATCTTCTCGAAGTTCATCTAAGTCTCCTAGCAGCTGTAGTTCATCTGGCAATGACTCTCCACCCCCTGAACCTTCAGTTGATCGAAGAACATTTGTTTATATCAATCCACTTTACAATGTTGAAAATGCAGCAAGATGATGGAGCTTAGTGAAATGAAGTCGCCTTCACTAAGTGGGCCCGCAGGCAAATTTTGGTGCAAAGTCTATTTTTAGACTATGTTTATTTTTAGACATATGGAGCATGGTCCAGGGGTTGCAGTATGTTATTCTTGGAGTATTGGTCATGTTGGTAAAAATAGATGGACCTCTATTTTTAGACATATAGGTCGAAGTCTATTTTTAGACTGCCTATCCTAAAAATAGAAAAGTCAAATATTATTTACCCTTAATAATATTTGGACTCTAAACTTCATTTTACTCTCTTGGAGCACTTCAGTTCGAGCTACAGAAGTGGCTCATGCATCTGACAGAGGAATTACACTATTCCTAGGGGTTTGGTGAGCTCATGCATGGTTGACTTCAGTTAGGACTTCAGTGGCAGAAGTTTGGTGGAGTTAATGAGACAGCTAGTGGAGTTGTGTTCGGTTTAACTTAGTTGAACTAGTTGACATTAGTTTAACTAGCTAATCAACTAGTAATGAGTGGAGTGAATTAAATATTATTTAATTCATTAATTAGTAACTCATTATTCAACTCAAGAACACATCAGCTCACTACAGTGCATGGACAGTTCAGTGGAGACCAGTGAAAGAGGTAGATGAAAGGGTGGAGTTAGCTATCAGTGGCGACATCAGTTGTGCATGAGATTTGCACCACACTTGGAGGAATTGCCCATGATGATTGCGCTGTCAGGCCAAGGAGATTCGAACCTTGGATCTCTATATAGACAGGCCTGGATTGCGCAATAGAGGCAAGGCAATTGGCGGTGAGTTTTGAACCAGTAACCTGTTCAAAACTGAGCTAGTTTGTGTGTAACTTCATGAGATAGTACTAAGTACTTGTGAGGAGTATTGTACTGAGTTTGTTACATGATTTCTCCATTATAATATACACAATAGCTGCGGGGTTTTCAGCTATAAGCTTTCCCCATACATACTGTGTTAATGTGTATGATGATTTGATGTGTTATCGCTTGATTTTATTTCCGCATGTTTGTTGATCTGAGTGGAAGAGATTATGTGTTGCATATAAATTCGAATTGTATGTGATCAGGATAGTCTCGGTGGATAATTATTCATTATTCAGCAAATTTCTACATGGTATCGGAGCTATTGAAGTTCAGATTGATCATCACAGTGATTACAAACTTATTTCGGTAGACAGAGTCTGCATGCGGGCCAGGTAGCCTCCGGATTCATCTTTCTTCGGAAAGTGAAAGGTCTGGTAAATGCCCCTTGCAGTCGATCTCTATGCTAGAAATAATTTGTTCTCACATATCTAGAGCAGTTGAGCTTTGAGGTGGAATTCGAAATTTTGCAGCAGTTTTGTTTTCTTGGTGCCAGTGTTGAAAATGTCTTTCAACGGTTTGCGACTCGAATATGCTCTTGAAGGCAGTTCGAATTATGTTGCATGGAAGGATCGCATGGAGGTAGTATTAGAAGATAATGGTCTGAAGGAGTTCGTAGATACGGATGTCCAAAAGCCCACTGATCCTGCTGAAGTCGAAGCATGGCAAAAGAAGATGGCGAAATGTCGAAGGATCCCGTTGGAGGGCGTCAAGGATCATATTGTATCCAGCCTGCATGGAAAGGCTACTCCATATTTAATGTGGAAAGCTTTGACGGATCTATTCCAGAGTAAGAGCGACCAAAGGAAGCCGGCGCTCAAAGATAAGCTCAGGAACATCAAGATGGAGAAAGGCGACAGTATCGCCAAATACCTCACGAAGTTCACTCAGTGCAGAGATGAGCTGGGAAGTGTGGGGGTGACTGTCGAAGACGAGGACATGGTCGACCTGGCTCTCCTTGGTCCTCCGAAGGCTTGGCACTCATATCAAGATAGTGTCAATGGTCGGGAGAAGCTGCCGGGATGGGAGCGCCTTTGGGCGGATCTCATGCAGGAGGAGATAAGGAGGACTACTCGGGATGGATCTTCATCAAAGGGAGTTGATGAAGAAAATTGCGCTTTGGTTGCCAAAGAAAAGAAGGGGAAGGGTAAGAAACCTTCTCATTCCGGTGCAAAGGGCAAGAAGCAGGATATGGCGAAAGTGAAGTGTTTTCACTGCCATGATCACGGACATTATGCTACCAATTGTCCGAAGAAGAAGAAAAACAAGCAAGCGGGAACATCTGCAGATGGAGAGGCTTTGGCTTCGCAGTTCGAGCTTGACTTTTCACTGATCGCATGCTTGGTTTCAAGTGTGATGGGATCGGTGTGGTTCTTGGACAGCGGTGCGTCATTTCATATGACGGGAGATCGAGATTTGTTCTCAGATCTGGAGGACAAAGATCTGGGCGTGCACATCGAGATGGGCGATGATGTTAGATATAGTGCGACTGGTATCGGTACCATATCCTTTCAGAGGGAGTCTGGTAAACCCTTCGTGTTGAAGGATGTCATGCATGTACCTGGATTGAAGAAGACCTTGATCTCTGTGGCGATGTTGGAAGATAAGGGGTATGATGTGGTCTTCAGCGAAGGAAAGGCCTTCCTGCGCAGTAAGACTACTGGTGAGACCCGAAAGATAGGGGTTCGAACCAAGAACCTTTATCAGTTGCAAGTAGATGGTTGTGCAGCAATGGCATGCAAGGCGGGAGAAGTGGTGAGCTGGGATGATGAGGGCGAACTGTGGCACAAGAGATTGGGCCACCTTCACCACGGAGCTTTGAAGATACTGCAGCAGATTTCTACTGGGCTTCCTAAGGGCACTCTTGTGCAGTCAGATCAATGTAAGGGGTGTACTTTAGGGAAGTATGTGAAAGCCACCTTTCACGAGAAGGATAGTCGCGCCATGACGATCCTTGAGAGAGTTCACACAGACGTGTGTGGTCCTTTCTCAGTTTCTTCGACAACAAAGCACAAGTACTACATGATCTTTGTTGATGATTTCTCTCGAAAGTGCTGGATCTTCTTCATGCAGAAGAAGAGCGATACATTCGCGAAGTTCTGTGAGTTTAAGGCACTGGTCGAGAAGGAGTCGGGGAAGAAGGTGATTGCTCTAAGGAGCGATAACGGTGGTGAATTCATCTCGGCTGAATTCAAGGAGTTCTGCAGCGCAGAAGGGATTCGGAGAGAGCTCATCGCACCCCATAACCCACAGCAGAACGGGGTGGCTGAGCGGAAGAACAGAACGATCGTGGGTGCTGCACGGCGATGTTGCATGATCAGGGCCTACCCCTTCACTTGTGGGCTGAGGCATGCAATACAGCAGTGTATGTGCAGAACCGTTGTCCTCACAAGGTTCTTGGCATGAATACACCGGAGGAGGCTTATTCTGGCAAGAGGCCTGATATTTCCCATTTGCGGATTTTTGGTTCTCCTGTCTACATGCATGTGACAAAGGATGCAAGAAGGAAGCTGGATCCAACCGCTGAGGTTGGAATATTTGTGGGGTACATTGATACACCTCACAACTATCGGGTGTATTTGTCAGACAGTCGCAAGACTGTTGTGCGACGGGATATAAAATTTCAGGAGGAGAAAGCCATGCAGTGTTCGCTTGAGAGGGAGCTACACTTGCATGCAGATGAGGAGCTATTAGTTCCTAAGGAGGAGCTTCCGGATGTGGATCAGCCACAAGAGGAAGTTCAAGAGGTGGAAGAAACCACCCATGCAGCGCCAACCATCAGAGGGCGCATGCGCACTATAGAAGTTGAGCGACTGGCTCGAGATGCAGAGAAGGTTGTAGGACCACCTACAGCACAGCGCAGACAGAGGCAGTCACCGGATCGGTACACTGGATACATGGCTCTCGTGAGTCAATGTGTCGTGACGGAGCCATCCTCTTATGAGGAAGCTGTGGAGGAACCCGCATGGGTAGATGCCATGATAGAAGAATATGATTCGATCGTCAGAAACAGTGCATGGGAGATTGTCCCAAGACCGGAGGGGAAATCAGTGGTGGGTTCGCGATGGATCTACAAAGTGAAGCAGGCGGCTGACGGGAGTGTGGAGAAGTATAAGGTGAGATTTGTCGCCCGTGGCTTCTCACAGATCGAGGGGATCGATTATGAGGAGACTTTTTCACCTGTCGCAAGGTACTCTTCCATACGGACGATCCTTGCTCTCTCAGCACAGATGGCATGGCACATCCATCAGATGGATGTGAAGACTGCGTTCCTCAACGGAGTCATTGAGGAGGAGGTGTACATAGAGCAGCCCGAAGGTTTCGAGATCTTTAGCAGTGAGTCGCATGTGTGCCGACTCAAGAGAGCACTGTACGGATTGAAGCAAGCACCTCGTGCTTGGTACACATGGATTGACAGTTATTTCACCGGGCTTGGATTTTCCAAGAGTGAGGCTTATCCTAACCTGTACCAGATTGTGGTGGAGGGGAAGCTGCTGATCATTGTACTGTATGTAGATGATCTGATGAGCTGTTCATACTTTCATGCAAGGAGGACCTTGCTAGAGAGTCCGAGATGAAGGACTTGGGCCTCCTTCATTATTTCCTGGGATTGGAGATTTAGCAGCGTAGTGGAGGACTGTTTGTTTCTCAGGGCAAGTATGCTCGAGAGATTCTGGAGAGGTTCAACATGCATGGCTGCAAGCCTGTTGACACTCCTCTTCCTGGTGGTTGGAGGAAGGAGGATGCTACTTCAGCGGAGGTAGTGGATGCAACTGTCTATCGACAGTTGGTGGGGTCGCTTATGTATCTGGTCAATACACGACTCGATATATGCTATGTTGTTAACCAGCTTTCGCAAGCTATGGTTAAGCCTACCAAGCTCTTCTGGAAGGCAGGCAAGCATGTATTGCGTTATCTTAGTGGCACATCGGGATATGGTCTATGGTACAGACAAGAGGATGGAGCGAAGCTTTCCGGCTTCACTGATGCAGATTGGGCAGGGAGCCCAACGGACCGAAAGAGCACATCTGGAGGAGTTTTCAGCATTGGGTCGACAGCAGTTTCCTGGTACAGCAGGAAGCAGAGATCCGTGGCACTCAGTTCAGCAGAGGTCGAGTACATGGCAGCAAGCTTGGCTGCATGCGAGGCTATTTGGATGAGGAAGATCCTCGTTGGATTGTTCGGGTTGCATTTGGAACCTACAGTGATTTACTGTGATAACCAGAGTTGCGTTAAACTCTCGGCTAATCCAGTATTTCATGATAGATCCAAACACATCGACATTAGGTACCATAATATCAGAGATTGTGTTCAGCGGAGAATCATGATGCTTTCATATGTTCCCACGGAGGATTAGGATGCCGACATCTTGACGAAGGCGCTCACCAGGAGCAAGTTCGAATTCCACAGAGGCAGGATAGGGGTTGCAGATAATCCATATCTTGCTGAGAGGGAGTGTTGAAAATGTAGCAAGATGAGGGAGCTTAGTGAAATGAAGTCGCCTTCACTAAGTGGGCCCGCAGGCAAATTCTGGCGCAAAGTCTATTTTTAGACTATGTCTATTTTTAGACATATGGAGCATGGTCCAGGTGTTGCAGTATGTTATTCTTGGAGTATTGGTCATGTTGGTAAAAATAGATGGACCTCTATTTTTGGACCTATAGGTCGAAGTCTATTTTTAGACTGCCTATCCTAAAAATAGGGAAGTCAAATATTATTTACCCTTACTAATATTTGGACTCTAAAATTCAGTTTACTCTCTTGGAGCACTTCAGTTCGAGCTACATAAGTGGCTCATGCATCTGACAAAGGAATTACGCTATTCCTAAGGGTTTGGTGAGCTCATGCATGGTTGACTTCAGTTAGGACTTCAGTGGCAGAAGTTTGGTGGAGTTAATGAGACAGCTAGTGGAGTTGTGTTCGGTTTAACTTAATTGAACTAGTTGAGATTAGTTTAACTAGCTAATCAACTAGTAATGAGTGGAGTGAATTAAATATTATTTAATTCATTAATTAGTAACTCATTATTCAACTCAAGAACACATCAGTTCACTATAGTGCATGGACAGTTCAGTGGAGACTAGTGAAAGAGGTAGATGAAAGGGTGAGTACAGCTATCAGTTGTGACATCAGTTGTGCATGAGATTTGCACCACACTTGGAGGCAATTGCCCATGATGATTGCGCTGTCAAGCCAAGGAGATTCGAACCTTGGATCTCTATTTAGATAGGCCATGATTGCGCAATAGAGGCAGGCAATTAATGGATGTGTTTTGAACCCGTGACTTGTTCAAAACCAAGCTAGTTTGTGTGTAACTTCATGAGATAGTACCGAGTACTTGTGAGGAGTATTGTACTGAGTTTGTTACATGTTTTCTCCATTATAATATACACAATAGCTGCGGGGTTTTCAGCTATAAGCTTTCCCCATATATACTGTGTAATGTGTGTGATGTTTTTATGATCTTTTGATCGCATACCGCTTGTTTTATTTCCGCATGTGTGATGATCTGAGTGGAAGAGATTATGTGTTGCATATGAATTCGAATTGATATGTGATCAGGATAATCTCGGTGGATAATTATTCATTATTCAACAAATTTCTACATACAATGATGGTGATTATTCAAATCTACAAACAAGTGAACATCAAATGCCAAAATGATTCATTCAACTTTTGAAAGATGTCAGGCCAGAGGAACCAAACAAAACAGGAACACGAAGTTCACACAAAAATGAAGAAAATTTTTCCTTAATAACAAATGATTTTACTGAGCCCTCCACATACAAAGAGTTAGTAAAACATATAGAATGCCAAACGACAATGGTTGAAGAATACAAGGAAGTGAAGGAAAACAACACTTAGAAACTTGTTGATTGTCCTCAAAATGTGAAACCCATCAGATGCAAATGAGTTTACAGAATTAAGTATAAACCAAATGGAGACATTTACAAGTACAAAGCAAGGTTTGTTGCTAAGGGCTTCTCACAACAGGAAGACATTGAATATGAGGAAACGTTTGCACCTCCAAAAAATAGAACACCATCATATTAACACTTGCATTAGCAACCCAAAAATGATGGAAATTTCATTAGATGGATGTTAAAAGTACCTTCCTCAACGGAGACTTGTAGGAAGAAGTATTTATGACACAAACTCTAGGTTTTGAGATTGAAGGGCAAGAGCACAGAGTATGTAAACTGATCAAGGCTTTATACGGATTGAAACAAGCTGCACGAGCTTGGTATGCCAAAATGGACGAGTACCTTCGCAAAGTTGGATTTAATCGAAGTGAATCTGATGATACTTTATATGTACACCAACAGGGTAAAAAAATTGTGATTCTTGTTGTGTATGTGGATGACCTGGTCATTACTGGGAACAATAATGATCATATTATGCAAGTAAAGAAGGAGTTGTACGCTGGTTTTAAGATGACTGATTTGGGATTACTTCACTACTATCTTGCAGTTGAAGTATTCCAACATCTAAATCATATTTTCATTTGTGAAAGGGAGTATGCATCTGAACTTCTTTAAAGATTTGGAATACAAGATTGCAAGCCCGTCCTCACTCCCATGGAATAAAACTTGAAACTTTCAAAATTCGAAGGGCGGGGGGGGGATAATAGACAAATATAATAGACAATTAATTGGCAACTTGATCTATTTGATAATTGCTCATCCACATTGATCTTATGTAGTCAATATTCTTTCGCACTTTATGCATGAACCAAGGGACAACCACTCAAATGCAGCAAAAAGGGTCCTTAGATATATCCAAGGGACGAAAGATTTTGGTCTTCTTTACAAAAAGACTAGGAACTTTGTACTTGGTGGATATTCTGATTGAGATTTTGCTGGAATTATTAATGATCGAGCATCAACCTTAGGTTATTTGATGAACATGGTGTCAGTTGCAGTTGCAAAAAGCAAGCTATAGTGGCTACTTCTTCGGTAGAAGCATAATATATATTTGCATGGGAAGCATCATGTGAAATTGTTTGGTTGCGTAGAGTTTTGTAGGACTTGGGCATTCCTCAAGCAGAAGCCACATCTTTATTCATCGACAACCAACCAACCATAAAGCTTGCCAAAAATCTTTATTCATTTTATAATAACTAATTGTTGTAAAAAATATTACATCTAGAAATGTGTCGTTTCTTAAGAACCAAATTAAGAAAATAGTTAGGAGTGTTGTTACGAAAACATTAAATGTAAATGAACACTTGTAAATAAAATAAGTGATCCATAGCAAAATTAGGTTAGTACATTAGCTTATTTAAAAATTATATACAAACTCTTACAAATTATATATATATATATATTTGTATTTATATTTTTTATTAATAAAATTTATTTGTAAAGACACTTCTACTATTAAATTTTAGAATAAAAAAACATTCCATATTCACAATATTTTCCTTTTGGCATATATTTTGAAAAAAAACAAACAAAATTAAAATTTGGATATATTTTTGAGTTTGTTTCTGACTTATTGGTTACAAATTAAAAGTGACCAAACCACACAAACTTACACCATAGTTTATCTTCATATGTCTTAAAGGTGTGTGTGTTTTTTTAATTTTTTAATCCTGTAGAGATAGTACCACAAATTTGAAAGGTGTTTTTTGAGATTTTTTTAAATTCGTGAATTATATGCAATAAAAATAAATTTTCAACAATAAAACACCAAAAAATCAGAACGGAATTTTTAAAACTAAAATCCTACCAAAAGTCCGAAACTTATAAACAACGCTCAAAATTAATGTTATACGGACCAAAGCGTAGGGATCGAGTTGAAAAATTGGAGAGATTGTCTGGAAATGCTCGTGTTGACGAGGTATAAAACGCTCAACGAACACAAATCATACATTCAGTAGTTTGGAACCTTGGCTTCGGTTCAATCCTCATTCACGGTTAACAATGTCGGAGGAGCAACAGCAACAACACTTATTCCCATGGTTAAATGTGCTAGTTACAGAACCCTTCTATGCATTCCATGGCCTCACTTTCTTCTCTTATTTTGTCATTCGTCAATCCACAGTTGAGTCTCTCTCAGAGGGCTTCTCTCATCATCTCATTCGTCGGGTAAGAAAATTGATTCACAATTCCATTTTTCTTCATGTGGGTTTCATAGGGATTTTGCAAACAAATGTACAGATAATAACACAATTCTCTTGCCTCGTTATATATATTCTATCTTGCAGGAAATTCAAACTCTGTTGACGTTTGGAGTCTTGGTGGCAATAAAGGTTGGTTTTATTCTCCTCATGCATCTCTGGCAGTAGAGTTTTCAGGTAATAATTAGATATCGACATTGACTGCCTTGACATTACCCATTATGGCCTGGGATAAGGGCCACTCAAACCGCCTCCCTTATCCGGCGAGCTTTCTGATCCAAAGCCTGCGAACACTTCGACGAAAATCAGACTTCCTTCATAGCCCGCGTTTAATACATGGAAGAACTCTGCTCCTGGGTTTTGCCGCATTTCGAAACGCCCAGAAACTTAATAATCCGAAAAATGCGTGGATAAATGTGATCCATGTCGCCCAGATGAGGACAGGGAACAAGATAATTGACCCAAGTAATCAAGCTCCATTATGGGAGAAGCATGAAAAACCTAGGCTGTCTATGAAAACCAAAAGTACAACAACCAGACAGAATCCACTGAAGGTGTAAGCCAGGAATTGAAAACGGAGAAACCAAACGAGTAAAACCTATGATGTATTGCTTGTTGCCTTTGGGAGTCGGTTGTCAAAATCTGTAAGCTATAAGTTCTAACAGAGGTGAACAAAGATGACGGACTCGTACACAGGGTAGAACAGAGATAGCGAGACTTAACAATGGAGTGGAACCCTCTTCTCCTTATATATATATATATATATATATATATATATATATATATATATATATACATACATTCGTGACTGACACTTCCATTCATGACTGACACTTCGGTGCCCAATCCACTGCTCTTCAGTTACAAATCAATTACGAAAGGAATGGAGAAAACCAACCGACATCTTGTCATCTGTCAGCTGGAAGAAGGGACATGTGCTGCCATGTTGATGGCGATTGCGTAGGTATCTAGTGACTCATCATAATGCCATTTGACATGTACACTAAATCATCAAATGCTGTGTGAGAGACATGATGATCAATCCTTGTCGAACGATTCATGATTCAACTGAGACGGGGTCGACTAAGGATCGATTGAGCAATCAACTGTGATCCAACCTAGATGCCGATTAGAGGATTATGTGAGTTGATTTGATGACAGTGAAGTTTTGGGTTGGATCAAAGCTTCTTTAATTGGCAATGGTTTCCATTGCTTCCTTATGTAGATGAGGAAACTTGCACACCAATTCAGTGATTGAATACCACTTACCTTGTTTGGAAGTTGTCCTATTTTGTTTCCTGAAATAAGGGAATTGATTGCATCCTACTGTGGCAAACTTGATATGAAACAATAAAGTCTAGTTCAAGAGTCTCCTTAGGTTGCAAGTCAATTTGTTCAAGTGGTGGTGGAAAACAGGGTTGATGCAAAGGCACATTGAAAATTGAATGTAAACCAAGGTATGGTGGAACATTGAGCCTAAAAGCATTTGCCCTAGTTCTCTCAAGTATTGTGTCAGGACCATATCTCAAAGGCTTCAACTTCCTCTATGAGCTATGAATTCTTTCTTTTTGTAGATGCAAACAAACTTGATCCCATTTGGAATGAAAGAGGATCGTGATGCCTATTGTATCAAACCTTGGCTTTTACTTTGGACTTTTGTAACATCTCTTCAGCTTGCCTCTAGATCTCACAAATCTTATCCTTGAACTTGAGAGCTTTGCCAATTTCTTGTTGTTCATGGTTTGAGTTGGTTGAAATTTATAAGTCGATAGGTGCTGAGGGCTGAAATCCAAAACAGACTTGAAATGAACTCTTTCCCACTAAATTATCTTTCCCATTCATTTGTGTTGAGCTTGATTGTATCTATGTTGTATGTATGGAAGGCTCTTATCCCATGTTTATCGATGCTTGAGGTTTTACACTTGAAGTGATTGTACCACCATTGGATTGACAACCCTGGTCTATCCATTTGTTTGAGGATGGAACACAGTTGACATTGATAACTCTGTGTTGAGTTGTTGCTAGAGTGTCTTACAGAAGATGTTGACAAATTTGGAGTCACAGTCAGTGATAATCGTAGTTGGCAGACCATAGTGTTTCCAAACACACTCAAATAAAAGCTGTGCCACCTCTTGGGCAATTGCAGTGTTTTTACAAGGTATGAGGATAGTCATTTTTGAGAATCGATCGGCCACTACAAGTGTTGCATCATGATGGTGTTCGATGACAGGATATCTAATTAAGTAATTCATGGAGATAGATTTCCATGGTCAAAACGGAATAGGAAAGGGTGTGTACATACCACAAACCATGTTGACTATTTGGTGGCTTGGTGATGGCACAAACACACAGCTTGATCTAAGTAACAAGACACGATCCCTAGGGGTGCCATGTCTATAACCCACATGTTGAACATACACAGGTGTTTGGCACATGTTCTAAACATAGGATTCATGCCCTATTTGTGTCCTACTTGTTTGACTATAAAATACAGTTTTCAGGACTATTTACTTTTGGTTGTATGGAAAGTGCTCTTATGGTCTCTCATTATGCAAGTTAAGGGTAAAATTGAGATTTGAAGAGATTCCAAGTGTCTTGTAAATGTTCTGTTTTCTAAAAGAATTGGATCTTTATGTCTATAGTTCATTTTTTGTATTTGTAATTTGTGATATTTCTAACATATATAAATATTTTGAATACACACACACATATATGCAGAACATGTCCTGTTTCTGAGGTCAACGTGCCTTGTGTCGAACACTATATATATATATAAAAGATAATGTGTGCTGTTTCTGAGGTTAATATGTCTTGTGTCGAACACTTGTATTTCCATGTCCTTGTCATGTGATTTAGAACAATGTATTTATTGCTATCCGACTCGAGGGAAAGCTAATACAAGTACTTCTGTAGTACTGTAAGAGTCTTACCTATTCCAGAGTGGCTCACTGTCTTCTTGTAGAGTGCATCTTAGATAAATTTATGTTGATGTTTATATTGAGGTACACAATGTTGCTTGAACTTGTAAAGCAAGTTGTCCTTCAAGTGGTAGTTAATGACAATCCATTGACCTGTTTGGAGTTGTTGATATATTGATGAAAAGTTACTGTCTTCTTCATACAATTGAATCCAATTAATGGTGTCATGACTGTGCATACATGGCATTGTAAGTAGTGAAATTACTGGAGGTTGACTAAAGCAATCGACTATAGCATTGACATTTCCTTTCCTATGCTTAATTACCAGCTAGAATGGCTATAGGTAACTAATTGTCGTTAGATTTCTTGTCATCTGCAACTAAGTATATAAAGGAGCATTTTGTAGAGGCTTGTGCATTGTATGAATGATTGTTTCTTTGCCTAGAATTTAATGTCTCCAAATTGGCCCGTTGTCTTGTTGTAGATTGTATCCTAGAGAAGCTTATGTTGATGCTTACTTGGTACACAAAATTGCTTGAGCTTGCAGCTGTCCTTCAAGTGGTAGTTGATAACAATGCACTGACCTGTTTGGAGTTGTTGATATATTGATGAAAAATTAGTGTCTTGTTCACACAATTGAGGCCAATCAATGGGTTATGACTGTACATACTTGGCACTATAAGTAGTGAAGTGATTGGAGGTTGACTGAGGCAATCAAGTTGTGGTACTGGCATTGCCTTTCCTGTGCTTAATTACCAACTGGAATTGCTGTAGGTAGCTAATCCACTTCTATTGTCTTATCGTTTGCAATTGAGACTATAAAGGAGCAATTTGTAGAGGCCTATGCACTGTATGAACAATTGTTTCTTTGCCTAGAATTTAGTGACTCCATTGTTTAAGTGCTTGCACAATTGCACACAGTTCCCATTTATAAGTTGATACTCATGAATGGTATCACCGAAAAAATTCAATAAGGAATGCTACAGGTGAGTGATCGTAATACCTATTGCATAGCTTGAAGGGTCAGTCTCTATTTAAAATGGTATATGTAAATCAAGTAGAATGGGCATTGGAACTATGCAAAGCTTGTTGTTGTGCTACTATCCATTTGAATGCTATCTTTCTATCTCCTTCTATCAATTGATTCATTGACCCAAGCAATGTGATTGAATCCTCGCATAATTTGCAATAAAAATTTGCTAAGCCAAGGAAACTCCTTAGGTCACGATTGTTAGTTTAGGTAGATGTTTAGGGATGCCAAGCTTTAATCATCAACAATAGGAATTTCTAAGCATGGTTGATCATCTTTCTATCTTGTTTTGATTGTTAGCTTAGGTAGATGTCTAGGGTATACCACTGATTCTTGATATTGACAGTCACCTTTTGTGGTCAAGACTAGTAACTGCCATGTCTATCACATAAGTATGTTTCCCGAATAATTCATTAGCTATTGAAAGTGTTGCTACATCACAAAGCACTTCATCCTTAAAAGGATTGATAAAGTAGGCAAGATTGTACTATTGGGTGATTTTGTAAGGGATGTGGTGTTGTAACAAGATCCAATTTCTTCACAATGTCTTCAACGACAATTCTTTTGACTACCATTGCCCATAATTAGACGTAATGGGTTGTCTTTCACCCATATTTGTGTATTGAATAATTTTTCTCTTTCCTTTCCATCAACCACAATTGAGTTAGTAAGGGTTATTGAAGATGCTAGCAAAGTCAAAGCTCCTGGATATGAGTCCTTGATAGCTTTACTTCTTTCACTAGTCTGATGTGATGCTGAATCTTTTTTTCTAGAAGTAGATATTTCTGCCAAGAATGTCTTTTGAGCATTGCATTTTGATGGACCATACCAAGCTAAACTATTGTAATTGCACCATTTCATTAATGAGGCGTGTTTATGCACTTTCCTTGAAATTAACTTCTTGAAAGGCTTCTTTTTGCTATCTCCTTCCTATTGATTAGTTTGCTAAGTAGATTGTTTTATTTTGTCAAGGCCAACAACCAATTAAGGTTTCTTGTCGTAAGGTCAACTAATTGGCTTGGTTAAGAAGCATATTTTCCCTTTTGAATTTCATCTATAGCTTGTTAGTTTGATGGAAGGCTTTTGTAGGAGTAAGAAACTCCATATGTTGTTGGATAAAAAGAGTTAAACCACTAATATACTTCAAAACAAGTAAATTTTCTTCCTCTCTATTTCCAAGTCAAGCCATTAGTCGGTGGAATTTGTTAGTATAAATTTTTTTATTTTGTTTTTTCCATTTCCTTGATTGCTCTTTGTTATCAAAGAATTTGGCACTTTCGTGCAAAGCCTTTCACAAGGTGTTAAGACTAGTGGAACATGGAAGTGTCACCACTATCACCCAGACAACAACTTCCCTCTCTTTAGTGAAGGACAGATCCTACACAAGAGAGGCATTGCCACCTAGGGAACAATGTAACCTACACCTCCCCTTATATCTACTCAAGTAATCGATCAATTGGGGTAAACATGAGCTGAGGGCAGTTAAGAGTAGACTCAACCTCCCTGGTGACTTTAAGGAAGTGGAATCAACGCGGAAAACCATAACACAGACTCCCTGCACCTGCTACAGGACCCCCAGAAACTATCCCAACCATTAAGCTGACTTGTCCCTGGGTCCCACTGACTTTTGTTGAAGAAAACCCCTGGACGCTCCCTTGATATGGGCAAGGGTGCGTCTAGGAGGCTTTGGACGCTCCCACAACATATGCATGCGTGCGTCCAGGGACTCAATTGCCCAGACCTATGTTTGCGTCCTTGGTATTTAAGGCACTTTTTAAGCCCAAAATCCCAGACACTACTCAAAACTTCATGTAGCTTTCAAAATCCATTAATCACATGACGACAATGCCAAATAACCAAAAACTGACTCCGGGACTAGGCCTGACCACCCCCAACTGGGATTGACATTCTGTCAAACACTTGGCATGAATGAAATCTACAGGTCTAAGATACAAGACAAAGCATGAGTGACTGAAAACTCCTATGAGACATTACAAGAATGATCACCACCCTCTTCCTTGAACGTATATGCCATCAATTAGGTCTTGCAACATCCATTATTTTAATAATTACAAGTAAATACATGAAATAACCATGACATGAACTAGTGATTTAACCATGCTTATAACCAACATAAAACCATGGAAATAACAATGAGATAACAACCATTAAATCCACACATTAATAAGTACAAAAGCAAGTGAACTTAGCTTTCATTAAACATAGGCAATAATCGACTAGGTTTGAGACTTCCACGTACCACTCGACCATAGACATGGCTGAGCCAAATCTCTCTTAAGCTAGTCACCCTCGTGCCATATTCCAAGCATGAATGTGGGATCTCATGGATAAACCAATCCAAAACCAACCAAGGGTATCCAGAGGTTAAACCACCTCCACCCTCACCATATCGTGATCACACCAAAATTGGTGCTCCGATCACCAAAACAAACTGAACTTGGAATGCCATTTGGAATCCATCACTATCATTGAGGAATTTTCCATCTCCCTGTCTCTTAGGCTTTACCGCAATCCAATCTCGGATCACTAGGCCCTAAACCGAGACACCACCCTTAGGCTTTACTGTGTATCCCGCCAAAACCGGTCAAGGGATTCCTGGGCCTTTGGAAATCTTTCCTTGAGACCACCTTCGCCTCGGATTCTGAAATCCATCAGGCAATTCCAAAGCTCAAAACCGAGATCAAAATCCCAACACACCATGGCATTTCAAAAAAAGGCAAGGCAACGCTGAAAACCACTGTGAAAACCCAACAAAACCATGCACTGACAACACGAGAACCAAATACCAACATGCATAAGCCATGCATATCCAAACCAGCTAGGAAATCACACATGCAATATGTTACCTGCAAGTCTTCCTGCTGAAGCTGCTAGATCATGCTCTTCCTTGCTTGATCTTTGCTTTGCTCTCCTTCCCTTGCCTTTCCTTTGCTTGCTTTCCTCTTTCTTGGCTCAATGCTGATTTGCTCCAAGAAAACTTCAAGTATCCAAGAGTATGAAAGAGAGAGAATAATGAGAGAGCTCCAAAGCTAAACTGACAAAAAGGTTACTCTGGCAAAATGTACCAACTGATCCTCAAAATCATTTTATCAATGAGACCTCTATTTTCTTCATTTTCCATTATTTTCCTTCATTTTCCTCCTCACAGGCAACTTGTGACCTTTTACCTTCCTTTTCTCCTATTTTCCATTATTTTCATAAATAAATGTGCCAAAAATATTTTCTGCTTCTTTAATGCCTTAGTCATTGCCTTTGCCAATTTCCTTTAGCCATAATAACTGACATGAACACCCACTGGGATGTTTTGCCCAACATTCAGCTTGGAATAAGTGTCCCTTAACCGTGGTCTTATTTTTTTGCCTTTATTAACTTTTATTACATGAACTTTTAACCCGGGTCTGTTACAAACAACTTCTCTCTAGTGAAGGACAAATCCTACAGAAGGGAGGCTTCCCTAGTAGCTTCAAGGGGTTCCCAAGGCAAGACGAAATTAAGTCTAAGGACAACTATCTAACTACTCACGATACCGCCACTAAGATATAATAGTTAAGGTAAGGACAATGTGGTTTATTAGTGCAATTTCAAGGTGTCAGTGGATGAGGTTCTAGGACAATTTAGAAGGCTCATTATGTCAATATATAATGCACGATGTTTCTGAAACACTACAAACATAGAAAATACTATTAGCTATTGCAAAATTTGAAATAAAATGATAAATTACGGCAGCAAAACAAGTTATGGGCCTATGGCAGTAGCAAAATTCATCTCTTTAGACAAATAATAAACTAATAAAAAATTAAAATAAGGCTTAGATGATGGATAAAATCAAGGTTTTATGTTAATTACTTTATGCCAGATCTGATTCTAATTCCTTGCATTTTTTATACCTAGAAAAACATTACTGCAATTATTGAATGTAAAACATTGGAATTTTTAACAAAAAATTAAATGGCGGAAGCACAGATGCAGGAAATCTCTCAGATAGCCAATGTCACACGGTTTGGGTTCGAATTCAAGTTCGGCAACGATTAAGTTCGATTCGAATTCGAATTTTCTGATGAGGTTCGTAACGAGGTCCGACATTAGGTTCGACTATACATATTTTTCAATATATATATATATATATATATATATATATATATATATATATATATAATCAAAATCAATTAATAAATTATAAAACTATGAGTACTAATTTTGATTAGTAAAAACACATGAATAACTTAATCATAATAGAATCTAATTATATCAATGACATTACTTAAATGTAAACATACATGGTACAAGGTACACCATATTAGTTTGCAAATACAAAAATGAATGGAATAATTTTCAATTTCCAAAATTTAAAAGAAAAGAATGTCTATAATGTAAATTACTTGAAAATACTTGTATTCTTTGAAAAAATTACATAATTAAAACATAATTAGAATTTAATGATACAACAACACTCACGATGATTCACGAATGCAAACTCAATGTCGGCAACAACAAACTCGATGGTGGCAAGTTGCAATAGCAAACTCTATTTCAGTTGTGAAAATCAATCATAGCACAATTTCTTAAATAATGGAAATGGGGAAAAGACTTGGCAGGAATAGCCCATCGTTTTTATCACAGCTATCAAAACCGCTATAAAAAACTGCCAACAAAAACCGCCAACAAAAAAAATCTTAAAATTCATTAAAATCGAACTTCATGGGAAATTTCATAAAATTTGCCTTTAGGTTCGGCTTAAGGTTCGTGATCATGTTCGTTTTGAGGTTCGACTTGAGGTTCGGGATTAGGTTCGGCATTAGGTTCGCCGAACCTGATCGAATTCGAAATTTTTTTTCAGGTTCGCCAAATTTCGAATTTGAAGCTTTAGGTTCGCCAAACCCTGTGACATAGCAGATAGCAAATAACCCTCCAATTACTCTTCATTTTTATTATTTGAATAATGAGGACTCCCTTACAGAGAAAATGGCCCTCCAGATAAAACACTGTATAATTTAAAGCAATTTAGAGCCTGGATTATCATCCCCTAAGAAAACTCCATCTGCACTTTCGCTGGTTTCTGTCGATTTGTGCGGCCCTACAGAAACTCACATGTGTGGCCTCACACTCTCCCAATTGTCACATGTAGCCTGTGTGCTATCTCTCTTGCACTTGCAACATGAATTTCTCCTTGTCGTCACACGTGTTTCCCTTATGCAAACCCTTTGCTCGTGCAGCCTCTCTGAAGCTGAAACTCACTCACATGTGCAACTCTCTGCAAATCTGGTGCTCAGAAAATTGGTATGGCCCTGGCCTTCACTCAGTCTTCCTTCTTTGTATTTTTCTTCACTGCTAAACACTTCCTTGCTCTTCAACCTTGAGTATCACACTCTTTCTTGTGTCTTTCTCCTCTCCTTAGCCTCGCTATTATAATTACTCATTGCGCTAAATCCCTAATCGTAATCTCCAAAGTGATGGATGGCTAGGATCAAATCTTAATCCACTTGACATAAACGGTTGAGATTAAAACAAATTCAGTAAAGCAAATAACCCTCCAATCACTCTTCACTTTTGTTAATCTGAATAATGAGGGCTTATTTACAGGGAAAATGGCCCACAAAAAAAATAATGAAAAATTTGCAGCAATTTAGAACTTGGCTTATCAACCCTTGATAATACTTGATCTACACCTTTGTTGGCTTCTCTCCATTTGTGTGGCTCTCCAGAAACTCACATGCATAGCCTTACACTGTCCTACCTGTCACACGTGCAGCTCGCGCGCTATCTCTCTTGCACGTGCAGCCCACGTGGTATCTCTCTTGCACGTGCAGCCCGCACGCTATCTCTCTCATATGTGTGCCTAAATTTCTCCTTGTCACATGTGTAGCTTCCCTGCGCAAAACTTGTGCTCATGCAGCGTCTTTGAAACTAAAACTCACTCACATGTGCAGCTCTCTACAAATCTGGCACACACAAAATTAGTATGGGCTCAGCCTCCACTCAATCTTCCTTCTTTGAATTTTTATCCATTGCGGCAACCCTTCCTTTCTCTTCAACCCCGAGTATTACACACTTTCTTGTATTTTTATCGTTTCCTTAGCCTTGTTTTTATAATTTCTTATTGAGCTAAATCCCTAACCTTAATCTCCAGAGTGATGGATGGCTGGGATCAAATCCTAACCCACTTGAAATCAACAATTGAAAATTATTTACTTTTCCTTAGCTTCTTTAGCTCAATAACCAACATAATTAATTATGTGCTTTCCTAAGTTAGACTTAGGCTAAATTACAAAAGCTGTTGGGTGTGTGTTATATTCTTGACCATATATTAGGTAGCGGGCCTGCCTATGGTTTTGTGCATGGGTTTGCACATGGTTTTGGGCATGATGGTTTTCTGCCCATGGTATTTTGTAGATCCGGTCAAGGGAACTACGATTATGTTCTAATCGAGGGTTAATGGATTGGAGTTTATGAATTCTTCGACATGCATATATATGTGTTGTAATTTGTAACATTGAAATGAATATAATGAAAAAATCAAGCTGGTAGTCCCGGTTTTGGGATCCAGGGAAAATCTCTGTGTATATTTGTTTTATGTTTTATGATCTCGCTATTGTTTATTTTCTATTTTAACTTTTAAGAGTTCGTTTGTAGATAATTTTTGTACAGCTTTAAAACCTACAAAAACAACTTAATAAATTGGGCAAGTATATTGAGGAGACTTTGGATGAGTATTGCATGCTTGACACCTAGCTAGCGTAGAGGTACTTGTCCACTACTACAATATCAACATTTTAAAGTTTAAACACAACAATTGCAGAAATGCATAGGACAGCCCACAATACCTAGACGTCCAGTCCTAACTGAGCTAAAAATAAAATCAGCAAATGCAGTTTAGGTTTTAATATGATTTCCAAGTCAAACACATGCATAAATCCTAAAATGTCCTAGTTTTTTTGGCTAAAAATGAAGGTACTACTGTTATAAACCCTAATTTTACCCTAAAACAGTAAAATACAAGATTTTTTTTTGAATTTTATGATTGATTATTTGGAGAAGACTAGTGCCTTCTTATTTTTTTGGGGCATATGGGGTCAACTAAGGGCTCCCTTGTGAAGATGTAAGAGGATCTAGGGTGATATCTAGGGCTGTCCACTACTAACCCTAGAAGATCTTCCTAGTACCTTACAAAATTCAACAAATGCAAGGGAAGACTCCATTAGAAATTCTCCTCGGGTTTTTTTGAAGGGACCTATCTAAGAAGAAACCAAGAGAATGCACCCTCTCCATTAGAAAATGCAATTACACTAAATAATCATCCATAAACAAATCCAACAAAATTAAAGAGGCCACTTACTCATAAATTAAGATCATCCATAAACCCTAGCCATGAAAATCCATAGAAGTTGCAAGATTATCCATAAACTATCTCCACAAGAAGTCACTCTACTCATCCTACCATAGTTTATTACATAAAAGAGAAGTAACGTGACAAGCAGTGATATATCTCCACAAGTAGCAATGATTTACAAGAGAGGAGTGCTTCTCTTATTGATATGAGAGATCTAACACTTCATCATCCAGTAAAAGGCCTAAAAACATAAAATAATGCCTTTATCTCTTACAAACCCTAGAGATAAGGCAACAACTCATAAAATATACATGATATAAAAGTGGATCAATCTCAAGACCCCCAATGGTGCCTCATCAATGAAGAATATTGCCTAAAATATCAAGTTGTCCTTATAAAAGTGTGTGCCAAGTTCACATGTGTGGCATAAATACTCTCTAGAAGTGGACAACTCACTTGACGTGGCAAATAAGGGCTCCAAAAATGAAACATCTCCAAAAGTCACAATGTCTCATTTCCTAGGGTCAAATCAAGCTCCAAAAAGTGTGACGTCATCCAAGAGAGAGACATCTAAAATTGAATGCTTATATGCTGGTATCTTTAGAACTGCCAGGTTACAATTGAGCCAATGTACTTGCACACCACTGATGTTTTCAAACATATGTAAATATTTTATTTTCCGAGATGTTGCAGGATCTTGTCATTTTTCTTCTTTGAACATTTTTAGAAACTGAAATCCATGGCCCTGTAATCCTTCTATGTTCATCAGCCCTTTCTTTATACAGGGTGCCAAGGAAAATTCTCAAGCCTCTGAATGGAGGCGAATATGATCAACCACCAAGTCCCATCTGCTCATGGTAATCCTGAAGGTGTATCAAGGTTCAAAGCACACATGTTCAATTGTCTGTTCAGATTTGAACCAGATTTCCTTATGCAAAATATGCAAAACTGTAAAGCTTGTATTGCTTTTCTGTAGAAGGGAAATAAATCTGCATGCTTGCTCCTGTGCATTCAGAAACCTCACAATATGCACCAGGAATAACAAAATCTTTAGTAGTTTCAATCGATATATCTTTTGAAAATCTTTGCAAGTCAGGCCATATATCAAACCAAGAAACCCCATTTGGCAAATTTACAGCTGGTACTGTAACATTCCCAGGTTCAACTAGTTGTTCCACTTATTTCTTCAAAGGTGAAACAACTAGTGCATTCTCCTTTTCAATGTCCACTTTCTGCATCTGTGATTTTTCAAATTCCATCTACAGGAAAACAAAAATGCCTTCACGAATCACCAGGTCTGCAATTGTCTTTGTAATTATTTCTAATTTTCCAGGAGTTCCACAGTGTGTTTTCTAGTTCAAAAGACTGGACAAATTTAGGTTCATGAAGATCACATGCTCCATCCAAAATCTGGCCATTTGGACGGTCCTCAGGCTCAACTTTATTTCCAAATTGCTCTTCCTTGCGATATCTATAGCCATTCTGCTCAAATTTGGCATGTGATCCAAGGCTGTCCGTGTCGTCAAATTTAGGCAAAGTGTAGGGCTGCCTTGTTATGATATACAACTCAATAATACCTCTGTCATCCCTTAGGTGTTCAGTCCCCATCAATCCGTTTTCTTTTGTAGTATATGCATTTCCATGGCCTTGATCAACATCTGGAAGACATTCAGTTCTTTCTTTAAAAATGGGAAACAATACCATTGTCATCAGCAAGATCAGGAAAAGTCTTCTTTTATTTCGTTAAGGTCATATTCTGGAGCAGAAAGAATCACATCGCCAAAAATCTCCATCATTGTATCATGCTTTGTTCCCTTGCTGTCACAATCATTTCCATAGTTATGAAGGAAGTCAAACTGCAGGGTATAAGATCTTGTTAATTTTGGGCAACTAGGTCCAAACTCCATGTTGTATTGCTCAGATGATGATGCCAATATTTTTATTGGATTCCTCTTTCAGAGAGGTGCAAGATCGATTTAAAGATCATCTTGATCGGATGAGCATAACATTTATTTTGAATTTATTCCACTTATGTGCAAGGTCGGCTAGAATTGTAATGTAGGCTTGGAGCCCCAACAGATATGTCACACACCCTCACAGATGGATATATATTGGATAGGCTTGGAGTTCATTTCATCATCACTCATCACACATTCTCTCTCTGCATTTGATTGGTTCGATCATCATCTTGGAGGCTCTTCTTCTCTCACACGTGGGAAACAACAACAAAGGTTTTTCTGTTTTGATCTAGGGTTTCACCGCAGCTTTGACCAGCATTGACTTTGGTCAACGCTTGGTCAACTTGACCTCAAACTTTCCCAAAATTCCGATTTCTGTAGTCTGTATTTTCTGGCACAAAAATCGAGGCTGGATGTTGACTTTGACTTGGCTGTGTTGACTTTTTGCTGCTACTGTTTTGCGTTGACCATTGACTGGATAATGTTGACTTTTGTTGACTTTGGGTTGACCCTTGTAGAGCTGTTCGAGAGGGTTGTGTGACACATTCTGGTTGGCTGACCGTGAGAAGACTTTGCTGGTTGAAGCTTCCTGTTGACCGCCGTAATGCACCACAACACATATTTTGTTGATCAAGTTAAGTGTATTTTTGGCTTGTCTTCTGTCGATCTATTGGTATGTTCTATCAACATTTTACATTCTTGTTTATGTGATTGCTGTTTGATATCGGGTATAAAAGTAAAATTGCATCAAGCGTAGAACATCTTCGAAAATTTACATGGTATCAGAGCTAAGGTGAAGACAAAGCCCAAGTTTGTGTTAAGAGCAATCACTGAAGAAGTAGCATCTGTCAAGGACCCATGGGTACCTCAAATTATAATGGCTTCAAAGCTGATGATAAGTTGACTGGAAAGTCTGACTATCATGCTTGGAAGATGTCTTTGGACTTGGTCTTGGAAGATCAAGAGGTCATGGACTATGTGCAGGGTAAAATCCAAGAGTCTCCATCATTTGCACCTGCTGCCACAAAGACGAAGTATAGAAAAGGAGAAATCAAGGCTAAGCTGATCATCCGAGATTCCATTCACAAAAGTCTGGTTGCCTACATCTCTGAGCTGGGCACATCTAAAGAGATGTAAGATAAGTTGATCAACATGTTCAGGGCCAACAATGCAAATCAAGTCCTTTTCTTTAAGAACCAATTGAAGAATCTTAAGAAAGGCAAGGATGAATTTGTTCAATCCTATTTTCTGAAGTTGACCGAAATCAAGAATAATTGTCTCGCCATTGGGGAAACAATAACTGATCGAGAAATGGTTCTCACTGCACTTGGAGGTCTCCCCTTTGAATGGCATGTATTCATTACTACTATTCTCAATAATAATGTGATTCCTGATTTTGATGAAGTATTGTTGAGATGCACTCAAGAGGAGACAAGAATGATGGAATATGAAAATGAAGGAAATGCTGCCTTCACCGCTCATGCGAAGAAGAAGAACAATGGTGGTCCAAGGAACCATGGAAGAGCAGAGGCCAAAGGAAAGAAATGAAGATGTTACACATGTAACAAGTTTGGACACTATGCTAGAGAATCCCCTAATAGAAGGGATTCTCTAGGGGATGATGACAACAACAACAGGGGGAATGAAAATCAAAGGAACAACAGGTTCAAAGGAAAAAGGAAGGCTCTCTCTGGTCGTAATGGAAATGGGCAACCTTTTAAAAGGTCAAGAAATTCTAGGTATGAAGAATCAAATGTTGTTGACAATGAAAGAAATGAATTCATTCTTGTATCTTCCCTCTCTGCTGCATCTCCACCCAACACCTTCGATGTCTGGTTTATTGATAGTGGTGCTTCAAGGTACCTCACTGGTTTTAAAGAAGCCCTCTCTGATTTGAATGAGAAGGATTCTAATTTGGAAATTATCCTTGGAGATAATGCCATCTATCCCGTGAAAGGGACAGGGACTGTGAACCTCCATTTATCTCAAGGTCAAGTCCTTCGTTTGCAAGATGTATTGTATGTACCTGATTTGAAGAAGAATCTTGTGTCTATTTTGGCCATGGAAGACAAAGGTTTCAAGGTGGCATTCGTTGATGGAAAGGTATGCATCTGGAAGAAGAGTTTCAAGGAAGCTCTCACTATTGGCTTTAAAGTTGATACACTCTACCAGGTTGGAGGAAGTCCATTGGGGGCTATGACATGTGATACTATTCGTCAAACTGAACTATGACACCGGAGGTTTGGACACCTTCATTAGAAAGCCCTTCCCGAAGCAAGGAAGGTGGTGATAGGGAAATTAAAAAATGATCATGAAGGTGTATGTCAGGGTTGTGCAAAAGAGAAGTGGAGATATGACACAATGTCACCTTCGATGAAGATGCTTCCCTAAAAAAAGTGATAAATCTTCCGAGCTCTAAGGAAGACCATGATGTAAGATCAGGGAAGCAGGAAGAGCCGAAGGATGAGATGATGCTCGATGTTGAAGGACCAATGGACCCTATTGATCCACCTCCTTCAAGGAAGATAATACCCTCATTGCTCCAGGATTATACTATGTCACAAGGTTAGTCGAACTTTAACCTTGAGGTTCGAATTTTGGCGAACCTTAAAAAAACTTTGAGGTTCAGCGAACCTCATCGAACCTCATATCCATTGACCAAGTCCATAGATCAAAACTCATAACTTCATGTCACAACTCAAGCTTGTATTTTATTCTTGCAGTTTCCATGCCCATGATAGAATTTTTGATGTTTATTGTTGTAGGTTTCTTACTATTTTATCCTATCATTCATTTTATATATATATATATATATATATATATATATATATATAGATGAACCTAATGATGAACCTCATTCGAACCTCATGAAAAAATTCGAACTCAAACCAAAACTAATCATTACCGAACTCGAACTCGAACCCGAACCATGTGACATTGGGATACTCTCAAAGATGCTGAGAGACATATGGCCCCAAGGGGGACATTATATGAAAGTAAGAAGCCAAATAGATACCAAGGGTATCTAGCAGCCATGAGTACAATAGTACAATTTGAGCCTGGATCTTTTGAAGAAGTCGTAAAGCATGAAGTCTGGAAGGATGCTATGCACGAAGAGTATGAGTCCATTATAAAAAATGATGTCTGGGATGTGGTCCCGAGATCGGAGGTCAAAGCTGTTGTCACCTCGAAATGGCTCTATAAGATCAAGCATGGATCTGATGGTAGTGCTAAAAAGTACAAGGCGAGATTTGTTGCCCGAGGCTTCTCTCAAAAGGAAGGCATAAACTATGATGATATATTTGCACCTGTGGCTCGCTATACCACCATCTGATCTATTATTGCTCTTGCTGCTACATGCAAGGATGGAGTCTTCATTAGATGGATGTGAAGACCGCTTTTCTGCATGGTTCAATAAAGGAAGAGGTGTATGTGGAGCAACCTCTAGGGTTCGAAGTCCAGGATAGAGACTCTCATGTATGCAGATTGAAAAAATCCCTCTATGGGTTAAAGTAAGCCCCCAGGGCTTGGTACGAGAGGATAGACAACTACTTGATGAAGCTGGGCTTCATTCGAAGTAATGCTGATCCGAACCTTTACTTCAAGGTTGATAGAGAAAAGCATCTCATTCTGGTTCTCTATGTGGACGATCTCTTCCTGATAGGCACTAACCCTCTCATTCATTAGTGTAAGAGGGAGCTTGCTTCTGAGTTCGAGATGAAGGACTTAGCACTGATGCATTACTTCCTAGGCTTTGAGGTTTGGCAAAGACTTGGCGAGATTTTCCTTTCTCAAGGAAAATATATTGTGAAGCTACTGGGAATATTTGGAATGGTGGACTGTAAGTCCGTGTCAACACCAATGGAACTCAACTTTAAGAATTTGAGTGGAAGCGTTGCTGGGCCTGTGCTAGCAAATCCCACTGAGTATTGTCAACTCTGTAGGAATTTACAGGGTAAGTTCCATAGATCAAGAACCAAAGGTCACCGCTCACAAACATATCACAAATCAGTACACCAGTATAATCACGTGGTTAAAACCCTCAAAGAGGGAAACAGTCCACGGCCTGAGCCAACGCAGCCACTTCAGGCAATTTATTAATATAAAAGAAAAGTTACATATGTTTCTCTCATAAACGATTACCGGACAAATGACTCTCCATGCTCTTTAAATAGAAATCATGGACCAATCGGGTGTTAAGCCATGGATCAAGTGTCGTTAATACCGAGGTGAAAAATAACCGTCGGATCACTACAAATCATGACCGTCGAATTATAAGTTACAAATGTACATGGTAAAGAAACACACTTTACCTAACTCTACACTAGA
Organism: Pinus albicaulis; assembly: GCA_034641835.2. Classification (NCBI taxonomy): domain Eukaryota; kingdom Viridiplantae; phylum Streptophyta; class Pinopsida; order Pinales; family Pinaceae; genus Pinus; species Pinus albicaulis. Next base: position 783,322,826 of record CM076573.1, on the reverse strand, counting down.
CTAAGTTATTCTTAACTATTTCCTATGTGTCGGAATATCCTAACATCCCCCTTAAGAACAACTTGGGATAGGATTGAAGGATTTACAAAGGTGACACAAAAGGAGCCTATTTCCTATGTGTCGAAATATCCTAACATCCCCCCTTAAGAACAAATTGGGATAGGATTGAAGGATTTACAAAAGTGACACAATAGGAGAAGGAAGGAGGCATTAGAGTCTATCCCCCCTTAATGACAACTTTCTTGAACTCCAAGCATGGATCGAAGTTTGATAAACTTCACTTCTGTGAGAGCCTTTGTAAAGATATCGACTACCTGATCATTGGTTGGACAATACTGCACTTCAAGAACACGACCATGAATGAGCTTTCTGATGAAGCGTATGTGGAGTTCAATGTGTTTCATACGCTGATGCTGAACTGGATCTTTACATAGCTGAATGGCACTCTGATTATCACACCAAAGTGTAGTTGGATGCTGTTGATGAAGACCAAATTCAGACAGGATCTTACGAAGCCAGCTGCCACATGGCTTCCTTGCTGGCTTCAACTGCACCACGATACTCTGCTTTTGTTGAAGAAAGGGAGATGGCACTTTGTTTCTTACAAGACCAAGTAATAGGTCCTGAACCAAGAGTGAAGACATATCCTGCAGTGGACTTCTGATCATCAAGGTCACCAGTGCAATCAGAATCAGTGAAACCAATCAACAATGGAGATGCTCCTGCATTGTAATGAATCCCAAACTGAACTGTACCTCGAATATATCGAAGTATTCTTTTAGCTGCTTTCCAGTGACTTTCATGAGGTTGGTGCATAAATCGAGTGACAAGACCAACGACAAAGAAAAGGTTAGGACGAGTATGGGTTAGATACAAAAGTTTACCAACAAGTTGACGGTATAAGGTAGCATCAACTTCAGGGGTAGTACAGTTGACTGAAAGCTTGACTCCAGACTGAAAAGGAGAAGGGGCAAGCTTACAGTCTTCCATGTGAAAGTGGTGTAGAAGATCACAGGATACTTGGACTGAGAGAGGGTAGTGCCTTCCTTGGATTGCAAGACTTGAAGACCAAGGAAATAATGCAAGTGTCCTAAGTTTTTCATTTCAAACTTCTTTTTGAGGCTAGACTTCACATGGTTTATATGATTTGGATCACTACCAGTAAGGATAAGATCATCAACCTAAAGAACAAGGATGGTGAAGGAATTACCCACCTTCTTGGTGTAGACAGTGTTGTCAGAATGACACCTAGAAAAGCCATTATCTAAAAGAAATCTATCCATTTTGGCATACCAAGCTCGAGGAGCTTGTTTGAGAGCATAAAGAGACTTCCTAAGGCGACAAACAAGGCTGGAATCTTTTTGGATAAAGCCAGGGGGTTGTTCCATGTAGATTCCTTCATGCAAATCTCCATGTAAGAAGGCAGATTTAACATCCATCTGATGGACTTCCCATTTAAAGGCGACAACAAGGGAAAGAACAAGGCAGATAGAATTCATTTTGGCAACAGGGGAGAAGGTTTCAGTATAGTCAATGCCTTCAACTTGTGAAAAACCTTTAGTGACAAGACGAGCTTTATGTCTATCCACTTTTCCATCTGGTCCAAACTTTGTTTTGTAAACCCATCTACATCTGAGAAGTTTTCTTCCTTTTGGAAGAGGAACAAGATCCCAAGTATTGTTTGCCAATAAGGAACGATACTCTTCATTCATAGCTTCATCCCAATCTGGATGATCATAGGCTTCTTCAAAGGTTTCTGGATCAAGTTTTTCTGGAACTTGAGCCAATAAGGAAGAAGCTCTTTCGAACTGAGAACGTGTACGTCGTTGATCAGCAGGGTCACCTGCAAGAGAACCCGCTGCATCCTGAGTAGAGCGGATCCATCTTGGAAGCGGTGGAGTTTAAGGAACAATTTCACGAGCTAGAGGAGGATTGTCATCCTCGCTGTCATCATCTGAATTTAGAAGGAATGCTATTAAAAATAGAAGAGAGAGAGTGAGGTGGTACATATGCCGAATCAGGCTCGCAGGCCAAAGGTGGCACACTTGCCGAACTAGGCTCGCAGGCTGATATATTTTCATCAAATTTTACATCTCTTCTAATGATAATATTTTTGGATTTTGGTTGAAGAAGTCTATATCCTTTGACATCTTCAAAATATCCAACAAAAGTACATTTTTCACTCTTAGGTTCTAAGGCTTTATGTTTCGCATCTGGAATATGGGCCCAAGCATCACTTCCAAAAACACAAAAGTGACTTACATTTGATTTAATTGAGCTCCAAGCTTCTTTTGGAGTTATATTCTTTAAAACCTTAGTAGGAGTGCAATTTACTATGTAATTTGCACAGTTAATGGCTTCTGCCCAAAAATTGAGACCAAGTTTTTTAGATTGAAGCATACAATTAGCCATTTCTTTTAAGGTGCGATTCTTCCTTTTAGCTACACCATTTTGTTGTGGAGTATATGGAACAATATGTTGCAATTGAATGCCATGCTCAGTGCAGAAGTTGATAAATTTGTTATTAACATATTCTCCGCCATTATCTGATCTTAACTTAGGAATTTGATGTCCAGATTGTTTCTCAGCAAAGGCCTTGAAGGCCAAGAACATGTTAAAAACGTCACTCTTGAGTTTTAAGAAATATACCCAAGTGAGTCTGGAAAAATCATCAATGAAAGTTAAGAAGTACTTGCAACCAGAGAAAGAAACAACAGGAAGAGGACCACATAAATCACTGTGCACAAGCTGCAAAGGGGCTGAAGCGTGCCAAGAGGCACGTTTGTCAAAACTGTCCCAATGATGTTTTCCGAGTACACATCCGGAACAAACACCATCTCGGCAAGATACCGTAGGAAGGCCCATCACCATATTTTTCTTACATAGAGTTTGAAGAGAGCGATAGTTTAAGTGACCAAATCGCTCATGCCAAAGTTTGCCCACATCATCATTATGAGCAACAAAAACCGAGGGAAGAGATGATGACCCAAAGTTGTCAAACTTATACAACCTTGTGGAATCATCAGCAATGCCAGTAGCTAAAATATGTTTAGGATCTTTGAGGTCCTTGAATACAACATCATGAGGTGAGAATTCTACTATTTTCCCTTCACTTGAATGAGTTATCTGATAAACAGATAGAAGGTTGCATGACAAGGTAGGAACACATAGTACATCATTAAACTGACCATTATCAAGATGAATGGTTCCAGATCCTACAACACTAAGAGATCTATCATCACCAACATAAATATGTTTGGTGTTACAATCATTTAAAGAAGAAAATATGGATTTATTTTTAGCCATGTGGTAAGAAGCTCCAGAATCAATGAATCACTCATGAGAAGGAGAAGAAGAAGATACATTTAGTGCATAACCAGATCTTGATGCTTGACAACCACAAGTAGAAAGTGCCATGCCTGAAGATGAAGGTGAAGAGTGCTCCAAATTGATGTTGTGCTTCTTCATTGCTGCTTCTAAGGCTTCCATCTTCTTAAAACATTTGGACTCTATATGGCCATCCCGATTGCAAAAGTTGCAATGTTTATCTGTCTTCTTCCCTTTGTTTTGATTTGCCTTATTATTTTGGTGATTGGATTTTTCAGTTTGCGGCTGAAATTGCTTAGGGCCCTTGTTTGGTTTAGGACCATATTTTTTAGGATACTGCTTCTTGGGATTCTTTTGATATGGTTGTTGTTGGGATGCTAAGGCTTTTTTAGAAGCGTTTCCAGTAGTGATAAGACCAAGGTGTAAAAGTTTTTCTTGTTCTCTTATCAAAGAATCACAAAAAGGCATCAAAAGAGGGATTCTTGTAGGTGGCTCCTAAAGAAATGATGGCTTCTATGGTGGAATGGAAGGCGGAAACAAATACAGAGTATGCAGGACCAAGCTTAGCAAGAATGCAATATATGAGGCTACCATCTTCCTTTTTGACCTTACACCCTTCTAAAAGAAGTCTAAGGGTCTTGAATTTGGACAAAAAGTCTTCAATAGAGGAGAAATTATTAGGGTCCAAAGTAAGCAACTCATTTTCAAGCTGGTGGGCCCTGATTTTATTTTGAATGCCATAAACAGAATTTCACTTTTCCAGGGCTTAATCAGGGGTGTCAATGTCAAGGATGTGAAATCGAAGATGTTGAGCAATGGACATTCCTATCAACCCTTGTGCTTGATCTTGTCTATTTTCCCATTTAGGAACTTTATCATTATTAGAAGGTTTAGTTTCTTGACTTGTGGCTATTCTATAAAGCCCTTTACTTCTAAGTATATCTACCATGTGAGGTAGCCATTGGATATTGGTGTTGTTAAGAATAACCGGGCATGCACTTTCCATTTAAAAAAGAATGAAGTTGAGAAAAGCTGAAAATAATTGCTCCAATGGAAAGATCTCGAAAAAAAAGGCCGTTTAAAAAAAAATGGCTTCTGAATGAAGAAGTTATGCCTTTTGAAAAATTTGAGTTGTAGATGCCGAATAGTTGCGGGGACAGGATGAAGTGCGGCCTTTTTTAAAAAAAAATTCCACCCCTTTGAACTAAAACTTTTTACAAAAGAAGCTTGAGAAGAAGACTTGAACCCAAGACCTCTATTCTCATAAACTAACCCCTCACCAAGTGAGATAGTAAAAGGATTATGTTATTTTAGAAAGGAGGAAGGGGGGATTATTATTATTATTATTATTATTATCCTTCGGTGTGTGTGCCTTTTCCTGCACAAAAAACACAAAAAACGAGCCAAAAAAGAAATGCAAAGCCTTACGGCAGAATGTTAGATTCTCGGTTAGCCTTACCGGCAAATATCACTTTTTTTCACTATTTCTGATTTCCTGAGATCGCACAAAGACGCGGGGAAAGAGCATACGTAGCAAAAAAAATCCCTTTTTCTTGTTTCTGATTTGCCGAGATCGCACGGAGCGCACAACAAAGAGCATACACAAAGAAGAGGTTATAGATCCGACAAATAAAAAAAAACCTTAATACCATTAATAAGCAGAAATAAATGGAAATAAGCAGAACTATTAACAAATATAACTGCAAAATAGATGCTTTATATCTCCAGATCTAAACTGAGATAACTTGGGCAGCCGGAAACTTTTTCGCATGAAATGAAAGGCGTTCCTCACTGTAACAGACGCTCTGGACACAACAGAGCAGTGATCCAAGCCCAAAAATATTCAGAAATAGTAGATCTACAAAACGACATTCGCATGCAGTCAAATCGACTTCGGATTTGATCAACAACGGACGTGGCCCTCAAAGTAGCTCTGATACCATGTAGGAATTTACAGGGTAAGTTCCGTAGATCAAGAACCAAAGGTCACCGCTCACAAACAGATCACAAATTTGTACACCAATATAATCACGTGGTTAAAACCCTCAAAGAGGGAAACAGTCCACGCCCTGAGCCAACGCGGCCACTTCAGGGAATCTATTAATATAAAAAGAAAGTTTACATATGTTTCTCTCATAAACGGTTATAGGACAAATGACCCTCCATGCTCTTTAAATAGAGATCATGGACCAATTGGGTGTTAAGCCACGGATCAAGTGCCGTTAATACCGAGGTGAGAGATAACCATTGGATCACTACAAATCGTGACCGTCAGATTATAAGTTACAAATGTACATGGTAAAGAAACACATTTTACCTAACTCTACACTAGACTAAGTTATTCTTAACTATTTCCTATGTATCGGAATATCCTAACAAACTCGTAGGGGCCCTGATGTTCTTAATGAACATCTATCCTAACAAACTCGTAGGGGCCCTGATGTTCTTAGTGAACATCCGTCCGGATGTTTGTTTTGTAGTGAACACTTTGAGTCAACACATGGTTGATCCTCATAACATTCACTGGGTTGGTGCCAAGAAACACTTGAGATATCTTTGGGGCACGATAGACCATGGGCTGAGATACACTGTTGGGAGTTTGAGACTCCGTGGATATACTAATGCCGATTTGGCTGGCAGTGTGGTGGATCGCAAGAGTACATCTGGATGCTGCTTCACACTTGGTTCTGCTTCGATATCTTGGATGAGCAAGAAGCGGAAGTCGATGGCTTTGAGCACTGCTGAGGCTGAATACATTGCAATGTGTATGGCCTGTTGTGAAGCTGTTTGGCTGCAAAAGCTCTTCAGTGAGCTGTTTGGGCATGTGCTAGTTACCATTGTTATCCTTTATGATAACCATAGTGGGATTCGTTTGTCAGAGAATTCTGTGTTCCACGATTGATCCAAGCATGTTGATATTAGGTACCATTCTTTCCGGGATATGGTATAGTGAGGCGCTATAAGGCTCGATCATATAGGAATTGATGAGCAGGTCGCGGATATTATCACAAAGCCCTTGGGGAAGGTCAAGTTCCTAACCTTCCGTGAGAATCTTGGAATCATGGAACCACCCTATGTTGAGGGTCCTGTTGGACGATGAGCTTTGGGAGCTCCAAGGGGCTTTGGGGATAGCTTCTTGGAGCTATAAGCAACCACAGGGCTAGGCTTGCCGAACCTTGTTGGTGTGCTTTTCCCCCACCGTGAAGATATTGAGTTGGTTCACCTCTCTTTGATCTGTGCCCTGTATGCATCCTACCCATGGAGTCCTAGACTCATGGGAAGTACCTCTCATCTTGGCCAATAAGGTGGGAAATGTGGATAGAGACCGATAGCAAGACTGATGGACACATCAGAGATTGTCGTACTCTCTATGTCTAAGATGGCACGTGTCCAACCACTTGATCTGGGATCAAGTCTAGTGAGGTTTTAGACCTCCAATTGACTTTGGGTCAGTTAAACTAACTTCGGGTTAGTATGAGACTCCTTTGAGTCCTATAGAGGTTTCATACCTCTAAGATGACTTCGGGTCAGTTGGGAGTGATGTCGTTGTGAGTCTGTGACTCACCATTTGAAATAAAGAAGCCAGCAAAGCAAGTTACGGTGGGATGACGCACGATGTTTGGATGGAGTTCTCCCTAGTTGAGAGGGAGTGTTAATTTTGGGCAACTAGTTCCAAACTCCATGTTGTACTGCTCAGATGATTATGCCAATATTTTTATTGGATTCCTCTTTCAGAGAGGTGCAAGATCGATCTAAAGATCATCTTGATTGGATGAGCATAACATTTATTTTGAATTTATTCCACTTATGTGCAAGGTTGGCTAGAATTGTAATGTAGGCTTGGAGCCCTAACAAATGTGTCACACACCCTCACAGATGGATATATATTGGACAGGCTTGAAGTTCATTTCAACATCACTCATCACACATTCTCTCTCTGCATTTGATTGGTTCGATCATCATCTTGGAGGCTCTTCTTCTCTCACACGTGGGAAACAACAGCAAGGGTTTTTTCTGTTCTGATCTAGGGTTTCACCGCAGCTTTGACCAGCATTGACTTTGGTCAACGCTTGGTCAACTTGACCTCAAACTCTCCCAAAATTCCAATTTTTGTAGTCCGTATTTTCTAGCACAAAAATCAAGGCTGGACGTTGACTTTGACTTGGATGTGTTGACTTTTCGCTGCTATTGTTTTGCGTTGGCTGGACAACGTTGACTTTTGTTGACTTTGGGTTGACCGTTGTAGAGCTGTCCCAGAGGGTTGAGTGACACATTATGGTTGGCTGACCATGAGGAGACTTTGCTGGTTGAAGCATCCCGTTGACTGCCATAATGCGCCACAACACATATATTTTGCTGATCAAGTTAAGTGTATTTTTGGCTTGTATTCTGTGGATCTATTTGTATGTTCTATTAGCATTTTACTTTCTTGTTTATGTGATTGCTATTTGATATCGAGTATAAAAGTAAAGTCGCATCAAGCATAGAACATCCACAAAAATTTACAGATCTACAATTAGTTTGTATTCAGTCATGTGATACATACCTCTTCCATGCCATGATCAAAGATTTTCTCCATATGTTGTTCTTCTGAGACAACAAGCACATTATGATGATCCGTTAAGAAGGCAAGGAAACCTTCTTCATATACTGAGTACAAATCTTCCCTTGGAGCAGCAGATTTCTCATTTTGTATTTTCCATTAGCATTCCCACCTATAGTAGCAGTGGCTCAGTATCTATGTAATACATTTTGATTTTGATGAATTAATGAGAAAACTGCAGTTTATGGTTCTAATTTCTTGTGTGTTTGTCATTTGATCATCATTGATGTAGTACTAGTTGTATGATTGAATTTGTATCATCATCTTGTAAATGTTTTAGTTTTTAAATTCTAAAAACTTTGAATCTTTATATTTATATTTCATTTTTGTATAATTCACTAATTTGTTATTTTTTGTAATAAAAATACATATATTTATATATGTATGTATATATATAACATGTCCACTGAGTCCTTTTTCTTGGTTCACTGTGTCTCATGTTGGACACTTATATTTCTTTGTCTGTCTTGTGTCATCATGTTAGGTGACTTAGGTTTGTGTTAAAAACTCAAGCTTCAACAGATAGAATTACACTTCAAAATCCTCAAATTTGGCTTCCTGACTCTGAGAGAATATGCATTTTAACTCTTTAAGACAATTCTCCTTGTTGGATTGTTATATAGCCCATACAATTGTTATTTTTGAAGGATTTGGGAGTAAAAAATTGTGTGTATGTATATAACATGTCCACTATGTCCTCTTTCCGGATTTACTGTGTCTCGTGTTGGACACTTATATTTCTGTGTCTGTATTGTGTCATCATGTTAGGTGACGTAGGTCAGTGTTAAAAACTCGAGCTCCAACAAATAGAGAATATACATTTTAACTCTTAAGATGATGCTCCTTGTTGAATTGTTATATGGTGCATACAATTGTTATTTTTTGAAGGATTTGGGAGTCAAAAAATGTGTCAAGAGTATCACAACAGTGACAACACTTTTTTTTGAGTTTGTAGGTATATTTTTTTTGAATCACTATTTTTGTATTCAAAATGAAATCCCCATGTACCTATCATTGCACTTCAAAGAGTTAACTTTTGAACCTGAATGACTTGAACTCCATTCAGTCATTTAGGGTTTTGATAAAATCATGATTCATAAGTCATCTATAGACCATCACCGTTGTATTTATCATTATATTTAAAAAATTGAAATTTCAGAAGATGTAGATCTAACTCTGAAGATAAGTTGATAATTAATTCAATTTTACAACATACATCAAGTAAAAAATGAAATACAACCACACCATAGTATTCAAAACCGACTGTTTTGAACTGCAAATCAGTGAAACTGACCGATTCATTAGGCAGAGGTACTTGACCGGTAGAAAAACCGGATTTTATGCACGTGAGCTAGGGTTTTGGCATTAACCAGCCATAAACTGTCTGGTTTAAGACGAAACCAGCATATTTTCCCATAATAAACCAACTGGTTCATTACCAGGTCAACCATAGACCCCATGTGAGTTGTTTTTTGGCTTTTTTGAGCGATTTGAAGTGAAACGAGGGGTTATTTCCCTCCAAAAACAACCACTCCAAGCCTTTAAAAGGATGCCTCCCCTCTCATTTTCCTTAGACATCTCAAGATTCTCAACCCTAGATTTCATATGGAGAAACTAGATTTTTAGATATCACTCAAAATCCAGTAGACTTAATGGTTTTTAGGATTTCAAGTTTTAGGGATTGTAATGTTTTCAATTGATTCTGTCATGCGTGCCAGTATGAGATTGGCATTTGATAAGAGCATGAAGCCCTTCAAGTATCTTGATGTTGAATTTCATTGATGTTGGTGGTATTGCTTGTTTAACTCCTCTACGATGGCTTAACAAAAATGTACCCTTCACTCAAAGGAAAATTGGTTAGGCATGCTAGGATTTTTCTACCATATGATAAGGTTGAGGAGATGAACCCTTCATTCAAACCAAAATCATTGGTTAGGCATGTTAAACTATTTCAATTTCTACCATATTATAAGGTTGAGCAATCCAAGTCTAAAGACTTTGAGCTAGATGATGTTTATGTAGCTCTTGTTGATGATCCCATTTCTAGTAGTGTTGAATCAATGATGAGTTTCTTGAGTGATCATGTTGATCAGTGATTTCTAGTTTTGATGTCTAGTTTTGCTGCTACTACTACTATTGAGGTTGCAGAGGAGTCTGAGGAGTCCTTAAACTCTGATCCAAATGGTGTTTATGCAAGTCATGTTAATGATTTTGTGTCTAGTAGTGGTGATGAGGAATGATCATGTTGATGACTGATACATAGACTTGTTGTAGGCCAATGGCTCCATAGCTTGAAGCATTGTTTTTGGACTCTAGAGGCCATTTAGAGCTTCATTAATTATGTATTTTATTACTAATATGTATAGCACTTGGTGCCATTTTGATATATTCACCTTTACATGGTATATAGATGAAAAACTTTGTATATTTTTTCTCTGTTGGTTTGGAATCACGGCTTTAAATCTTAAAAATAATTTTTTTCATTAAAATTAATTATTTCGTGTAATTTTTTAAAGATTGGTTCATTGAGATCTGACCAGTCCGATTTTTCTGGTTCCGGTTTGAAAACTGGTTTGATAGGTGGACTGGTCTAGTTACCGGTTCTAGTTATGAATACTATGAGTCACACTAAAATGACAATTGTGAACTTCCAATCTGATACAACGGGATTCAAATTTTTGAATGGATTAGGACTTAAAGACTCAAGTCTATCAAGGCAGAAACAAACTAAAAATACAATGTGCCTTTCTATGCATTCCCCTCAAGAGGTAATGTGTGGGAATGCTCCTTGTAATGTTCTTGAGAAATTAATCACTCAAGGGACGAAGTAGCCTATCGATCCTTGTAGGCTATAGTCTTTGATAAAGGGGAAAACCCCAAAATACCCAATGTTTGGGCAAGTTTTGGGGCAACTTGGCAAAGAAACCTAAAGTTGGGGTTTGGTGTGAATTTTACTTAACCAATTAAGGAGAGAATCCCCTCTAGGAAATCTATAAATATAAGAGGGTTGAATTCATTTGGATCATCATTGATTGGCTCATTTTATCTCTTTCTTTGAGCCTGAGTCTCTGAGGGTTTTAAGACCCCTTTTCTCATATAAGTTTTGGTGGTGAAAGATTCCACCCTAGTTGATAAGCTTATTTTCTCTTTATTTTTCCTATTTTCTACTTGTTGTAGCACATACAACTATCTATCTGAGTAAGCAACACAACCTTTCTATCCTATTTTTGTCTTTGGTTTAATTGTTTTGGCACAATTTCCTGAAGTCTAACTTTCTGATTTTTTTTGGGTATAAGGATCAAAGTATTACGTTGAAAAATATTCTGTCTAGTGTAGCAAAGGGCATCGTTCCTTAGACAACACATCCAGGGCACACCTGAGCCGTGTTTCTCTCCTAATATCACTCAGGCATTGTGTCCAAACTAGGGTTGTGGGGGAGCCCCCCCCCCCCCCTTAACCCGCTCCCAATTCGCGTTCCCACTCCCTAGTTTTCAGGGAGCGTTTCAGGAAGCGATTGAGAGCAATCGCTCCCTCCTTAAAAAATTCGCTCCAGGAGGGAGTAGTCGGGGAGCGATCGCTCCTCCCTCTGAAAAATCGCTCTCGACCAGAATTATGCCGCGTGGTCGACGACAGAGAAGGGTAGCTGACGAAGGGGGAGGGGAGGGGGGGGAGATAAAAAACCCTCCTCCCCCTCATTATCATCACTTGACATTTTTAGCAAGAGAGAAAGAGAGAGCAAGGGAGAGGAGAGCTTGGAGCTTGGAGAGAGGGAGGAGATTGAGGAGTTTGCAAGGGATTTAGAGCTTGGGATTGAAGGCCAAAGAGGTAGGATCTACACTCTAATCTAGATTTTTTTGTTGTTGTTGTTGTTGTTGTTGTGTTATGTTAAATTTTTATAAAATGAAAATGTTTTATTCTCTCTTTCCCATTCCCATTTGACTTTCCTCCATTTTTTGGCAGACTAAAAACTTGAAACTCTATGGCTATATGGTTTGACATTTTCTTGTTGTTGGTTCCTTATTATGGCTTGGCATTTTATTATGGTGTTGGAGAGTAGAAGAAAGAGGGTTGTTCAAGAAGAGGAGGATGAAGAAGTGGGTTATAGTGGATTTGATGAAAATCTCGGAGAGGAGTACCTTGGTGAGGAGGAAGGGGAAAGTGGAGATGATGAGGCCACAACAACTAAAATTGACCAAATACCATTGTGGAAATATGTTATTAGGCCTGAAGCAGGGAAAGGGGGTGGAACGACTAAATTTTTTTGCGACCATTGCAATAAACAATACACAGGTTAATACACCGGTGCCAGAAGGCACCTTTGTGGGAAAAGGCCATGGGATGGAAATAAACAAATAAGAATCAAAACTTGTGTAAGTGTGTCAGCAACAGATAGAGCCAAATACATAAGGGAAGAGGAGGAAGCCCAGTACAAATCTGAAAGATCAAATGGTTTCTTAGAACCTAATCCACCATCACATCATGCACAAAGAAGTCCATCAACTTCCACCCATGGCAGTGGATATGGAGCCACACTTGGCACAGGAACAAACATCTCTTGAAGGCGTAGAACCATATCAAATTTCCTTGACGAAGGGTGTAGGAATGATGTGGATTCAAAATTTTTCCGGTTTCTCTATGCATGTGGGGGTACCATTCAATGTTCTTCACTCACCTTATTGGCATGGAATGGTTTCTGCCATTAATAATGCCCCTAAAGGATACAAGAGCCCTGGGTATGACATGGCTAGAACCGTGGGACTTGATCATGAAAAAGCAAAAATAACTCATTCTTTGAGTATAATGACAAATTCTTGGAATGAGCATGGGGTGTCCATTGTATCTGATGGATGGACAAATGTAAAAGGCAAGCCATTGATAAGTGTTCTTGTTGTGTCTGTTAGTGGTGCAATCTTCCTTTCATTATATCATTACTCAGAAAAGTTCAAGACCGACATTAACATTGCAAAACCATTACTTGAAACAATTGAACGTATTGGGCCATAGAATGTCATCCAAGTCATCATTGATAATGCTGCTAATTGTAAGGCAGCTGGAGCAATTATTGAGGATAAATACCCCAACATATTTTGGTTTGGGTGTTTGGTTAACACAATGAACCTTTTGATGCATGATATAATTAAAAACAATCAACCTCAATACAAATGGATTGGTGATTTGTACAAGAGAGGCAAAAAAATGATAAGATTTATTACAAATCATAGCAATACCCATGGGCTTTTCCGCAGTCACTCAAGATTGGAGCTCTTGAAGATTGCAAAGACTACATTTGATAGCTATTACCTCACCTTCAGGCACCTTTTGAAGGTAAGAGAGTCATTGGCTAGCATGGTATCAAGTCCACACTGACAGGTATTAAAGGACAGGGCAACAACAATACTTGACAGGCAAGGTTTTGAACAGTTGGAGGAGACCGCCCTTGATGGTCTATTTTGGGCACGTGTGAGGGAAATTTTGAATTTCACCAAGCCCATTTATAGCATGATTCACTTTGCAGATACAGATAAACCAGTGATTGGGGAGGTGTATGAGCAGATGGATAACATGTTGGGGCAAATAAAAAATGTTAAGGAAAATGATCCCAACTTGTATTCAATGATTCACAATTGTGTGTGTGCACGGTGGAATAAACTTAATGTTCCACTACATGCCTTGGCATATATCCTTATGCGAAAATACTACTCTCCATCTTGGTTGGGCCAACCTGCACTTGGGGGTGGGGTAGGATCAAACCCCATACAGATCCAGAGGTACAAGCAGTGTTATCGGAATCGAACCGGTTCCGGAAACCTATCGGTTTGGAGGCAAAACCAATCCTGAGTTTTTTGCACGGTTGTTTTGAAGGAGATTTTTTGCAGATTTGAAGAGCTGATTAGAGTCTTGGAGAGTTGTTAGGTTGGCAGATTTTCGAGCTACTTCAAAGATATTTGTTTTCCCAGAGATCTTTGGGTTTTCTTCAGTGGTTTTTGCAATTGGTGGAAGATTTTTATTTTATTTTGTTGGGGCTGCTACATAGTTGATTTCAGAGGATTTTGGAGTTGATTTTCTCCAAAAATTTAGAGAGTAAATGAAGGGCCATAATCCCATTGCAGACTTGGGCGCTACTCATTCTTCAGATGAGGATGAGAAGGATGATGAGGATAATGATTTTGATGATGATTTATGATTTGATCATGGATTTGTTGTAGTCGTAGCTTATAGTATGTAGGTTGTAGTATAATACTATGATCTATGATGTTATTTTGGACTATAAAGGCCTTTTAGAGCCCTCTTGTTGATGTTTGTAACATTTTTGGTTCAACGATGTCTTGCACTAAGTGCTATTTTGGTTATATGCACTATTACCTACTAAATAAATGAGAACTTTTGCATATTTGTGTATAAATGGTTTGGATGCATATGGATGCACATGAATATATTTGTTTTTCTTCAAAATATGAATATTTTGTGTTTTTGGTAAATCGGTTTTTTTCTAGTTCCGACCAGTTCCCAGTCCACAAGGTTTTCCAGTTCGATGGCCGGTTCGGTTTTGTTAACATTGGGTACAAGAGGGATATATGAAAGCATTATACAAGTTGGTCCGTGACAGGGAGGAGTGTTTCAAACTACGTCTTGAATTAGGTAGATACTTCAGTTGCACTGGTTTGTTTGGTTCTTTGCATGCAATTTGATGCTCTCACATGGTGGGAAGCATATGGCGGTATGGGACTTTTGCCAAAATTGGCAAAAACAATTCTCTCACAGGTTGTAAATGCTTCTTCTGCAGAGAGGTGTTGGAGACCTACAACTTTATCCATAATGTGAGAAGAAACAGACTCAATGAAAACTGAGCAGAAAGCTTGGTTTATGTGCGCTACAACTTGAGGTTGTTGAGTCATTATTGTAATCGGGCTTATGAGGATTTGTGGGACCCAGAGGATGATAATTTGGAGGATGACACTATACATCTAGAGGAATTGGAAGCAAACCTTTTGAGAGATGAGGGTAAAGCAACAAGAACCATGCCACCGCCACACCCACCATCCAGTAGCAGTGCCAGTGCCAGTGTTGAAGTTCCAGCTGTTGTTCCTTTGCTGATGCCACCTCCACCTACATCTTTTGTTGACATATCTGCATCAAAATATAAAAAAATATATATTATATAAAAATTCGCTCCCCGATTCGCTCTCGGACTGGGAACTTTGGAAAATGTTGCTCCCGCTCTCGCTCCCGCTCCCTGTTTTCGCACTCGCTCCCAAGTAACCTTGGTACAAACAATCTGCACACACTAGGGCATTCTTTGAGGCTCGTCTACGACATCATTGGTGGAATAAACCCTTGAAAACGACATCTTTTAGGTTAATTGAGGCGACAACCTCCTTGCAAGCGTTTATCATGCAATCAAGGTAGTGGATCTTCTCATGAGCTCGATCGCAAAACCTGAAATTTATCACCGGGAGACAACGACACCCTTTGTGAGATATAATGATGTAATCAATTGAGCAGATCTAGGGCATGTGTAACGAAATTACCCAAGGCATGCAAAATACTGCACAGAGTTGGATGGATAATCTTCAATTACAACGAAGATTTGGAAATGGCACGTTGATCGATAATATGAATGTAATCTAGTCGCATAATCCTGAGACAGATCTACGACATCTCCTGTGACAGTCAAAACAAAGAAGTGGAAGACGTGTCATCATCCCAATTGATATAGCAGAGAAATTGACGTGACGATACGTTCTGGTTCTTGGTTCCTGGTGTGACCTTATGGTGGGATTTCTTTTACTGATCGGAAGTCGCTAAAGTTGATTTCTTGTAGTGAGACAAAAGAACGAAGCTTACAATGCTTTGAAGTCGATTATGAGGGCACAAATCCATGTTGAAGTTAATCACGGATTGGAAGCCGCTTAGGGCCCAATTCAATTATAATTCACATTTGGGTCTATAGTTGTGGAAATTGATCATATTCGAGTTAGGGTAGTATTGCCTTACTAAAGTTACTTTATTAATAACTAAATATCTGTGTATGCATTTGTGAGACAATAATATGGTATTGATGTGGAACCGCTGAATCATCATATTATTCTTACTGCATTAATCGAAGGATTGTATCAATTGTATGATAACAGTTTCTCTATTAATTAATTATATTATTGAGAAACCAGTTCTGTTTAGTGATGATTGTAATGAGTTAAATTGTTGTTTCAAAGAAGCAAAATTGTCAAAACCCTAGTACCCCAGGAAACTCTAGGACATAATTACTCTAGTTCATTACACTCCCCTTGGAGTACTCATGTCCCAAGAGTGCAAGGAGAATGGGGAACATCCTTGTGTAACATTGCATAAATGGGATGCGATCATGTTATTTGTGAGGTCACAATAGTATGAAGGATTGACTAAGAAAGACAATGTGGCATGATTGGTTTGATGAGTAGATTGACCTCTTTGCAAAATACAAAGCCTTGTTGATTTGATGGAACATGCACAAGTTTAAGGATGAAGACCTTTTTGATGTATATGTATATATATATATGTTGCATGATATGGGGAAATGGGCATGTGTTCCTGAAACATAAACACATTGGATTAATGAGGGTGGGGGTAGCGGGAGTATTGGAGAAAAAATGAAATGGTGGGGGTGGGGGGAAATATTGGGGAAAAAATGAAAGGGTGGGGGTGGAGGGAAATATTGGGGAAAAAATGAAAGGGTGGGGTTGGGTGGAAATATTGGAGAAACAATGTAAAAACGTTTTTACGTTTTTTCTCCAATATTTACCCCCCACTCCCATCCTCAAACATGACCCTCAAAAAATTTTAGAAACAGGGGAACATGAATATATACTAGGAAAAAAATCATTATGAATAAATGAACAAAAACATTCAAATGACAAGCAATGCTCCACCATCACTTATACTGGGATCCTCATTATCAGTATCACCCTTTGCCTCTACCTCAATCCTCTAGGGACATCCATGAACACCACCCAATTTTGGTGAAACTACCTAATTGAAGCTTTAAAATATGGTATGAAAATCTTAGGATGCCTAATCAATGATTTTGGTTTGAGTGAAGGGTTTTAGAAAATTAGAAAGGTAGAAATATTTTCTTATCTTGATAATTACTTGTGATTTCTTAGTATTCTTATTATCTTCTTATCATCAAGCAACTATCAAAACATAAATGCATGAAGATTAAAACAACAAGGATACAAGATGTAGGCTCTTAGCCAGGGCAAAACCCCTCTTCTAGGGGAAAACCCAAAAATTCTCTTCTTCAAGAACCAAATCAAATGAGACAACCAAGACCCTTTGACCAAGATAAAGACCTCCTCCATTCCACCAAGTTAGCCTTCCAAGAAATCTAGTCAAACTCTAGTCAAGTTCTCCAAAAGTCAACACAAGTCAAGCTTCTTCAAGTTTGGTCAAGCTTCAAAATTCGGCTTCTTGCATCAAAATTTTGGCCTCTACCGCAAACTTGCAACTCTCGGTCCTCCTGCAACTCAGAATTCTCACACACGTGAGCCAAAACAAGAGAAAAACCAACCTAACTTTCTTTGCTAAGGTTCCTCCTTCCTTCACTAGGGTTTTCCTTCCTTCTACAAGTCTTTTCTTGTCCTTTTCCTTGCCTTTGCACTCCTTGCAATTGCAGATCGAACGTCCTTGCTTGAATGTGTCACAATAGGTCGAATGCATTGCTATATATCGTGGTTGAGGCTTCCTAGTGAGGCTGACTTGACAGTTCATGAGGCCGACTTGGTGGAGGAGGTTTACGTGACCAAATTACATAAACATAATTTTATTTCTTTGATACAAAAGGCCCAATAAGGGTCTAGGATATAATGACAAGGACAATGACTCATGGCACAACCCTCAACCACACAATGGGTGCTTTGACCTATAATATAATGAGCATGAAACTCATGCTTTGTAATAATATTTTTTCTTTAATCTTTACAATAATTTATCTTTTCTTCTTTTTACAAATACATATGAATTACATGATGTCATGAGCAAGAAAACAATTATGAAGATCGATACTAGTTACATTTTCAACACTCCCTCTTAACTAGGTAGGTATTTATAATTGTTCAACCGGTACAAGGATGACCAAAATTTGAAGTGTTCCAAGAAGAGTACAATTGCATATACAATGCTAGATACCATCAAGGCCAAAAGACTGCCAGTGTATCAATCCATCAAGTGTCATCAAGGCTACTTGACAAGACACCAACTTAACAGGGACCAAGGTGTCATCAAGCCAACTTGCCACTATAGGTACCATCAGGCTACAACCTTTGTATCGATCCAACTGGATATAGATACCATCTAGGCCTCCATGCCGAGACACGAACCCTCATAGTGATCTAGGTATCATCAAGGTCTAGATATCAATACTAAAACAGAGCTCCATATCATCAACACCAAGATACCCTCCCACATAGGGAGCTAGACATCATCAAGGCCAAATTATAACTAAGATCTCAATACCAACCAGGCCAAGATGTCCTCCTAGGTACCATCATACAGGCACACAACCTAAGGTACTCATCTCTCTCTCCTAACCAAATTAGAGATATCCATCAATCCAAGCATGCTTATCAAATATTCAAACTTCTTAAGGAGAGATCAACACATCAAGTACTTGCTCATCCATCATAACATACTGTAGCCTTACGACCCCAACCAGTAACAAAATTCTAATATATTGGTTCTTACTATCAATATGCTAGCATAAAATCCGGGGTGTACAACCATTCCGATGTTGCTTAGGTCATCATAATATCCATACAAATATTGTCGAAAGCTTCCTTTTCCGACTTCTCAAGCAACACCAAACTCACCCTCAACACTTCTCAAAACAATCAAGTCTTTGTTCACCACTCATCAAACAAAAATAACCATCAATATTGCTTTAGCTATTCTCTGATCTCATCCTTTCTTCATGGTCGTTATTGTACATCATGTCCTTCTTTTCAACTACGGAGGATATACTTTCCTTTATCCAAGCTCCTTTTCAACTAGGGGGATGAGTCCATCATCAACAAGTCAACTCTATACGAAAAAACACATTAATCCTCTCACAACAAATGGCATTCCCTTGATGATGGACTCACTTAGAAGTCCGAAATGTTGGGTTTGATTAAAAACTTTGAACAGGTTATTCCACACTCAACTCAAAAATTAACTCACCTTTATGGACTTAAAAATTAGCTCACCTTTATGGACTCACTATTCAACAACTTTATTCTTCTAGCAACATAGGCTCTTTTCTTTTTGCATCATCATATCATCGGAGAACTTCGACCTTTAGGAGCATCATTCTTTATCTTCATATGGAAACAAGGTCATCTTTCAATGAACAATGAAAACTTCAATGTCATTAGAGTTCTTCCAGCTCCCTCTTTCTATCATGCTCAACATTATTATAAGGTCATCATCAAATATGAGGTAGACATAAATCTTTAAAACCTTTTGAAAATTATGTACCTGTAAATCTCATCAACAAGTACAACCAAGCACAAATATATATGTACAAGAGCATGAAGTTAACTTTATTAATCTAGGGTTGTCATATCATCACAAGGAGAGCATCTAGGGTTATCAAAACTTCAAAATTAAACCTATAGATATCCAACATCTAAACCTTAGAAGCATTTACAATTAGGGTTTCACTTTCATGCCTTAGGATCTTAAATCAACCTCTACAAGGGTTTTGTTATAAATCTTAGACATCATCACCAAACCCTGAAAATCTAGGTTTTCATGAAAGATAGTATGACAATGGTTGATTTAATCTAGAATTAAAACACTCTAACAATATACGATTCTTCATGATTCTATAACAAAACCTTAGAAATGAGTCATAAAGAATTTTTAAAGACAAAAACGATCGTACCTTCTTGTATGATGGAGATTTGCTATAAGTCTTATAAATTTTAAACATACCTTGAGTTGCTTCTTTTACAAACTTTGAAAGGGCCCCCTCTTACTATGACATAATCAACATCTTCACGATCCATCTCCATATGAGTCTACTTTTATCAGAGTGCTCAAGGATCCATCTTGATTACTAAGTTATCATTTCCTCTATTCATCATGCTCTTTATGACATAAGATCAACATATCTTTATGTACTTGCAACATTCACCGACAAGTACCACCAAGCAAAATATACAAGTAGCATGATTATGATTTTGACAATCTAGGGATTTCATGGAATCTTTAGAGAGGAAGAATTCCTAGGATTTCTTGATGTTACCTTTCAAAACATCAACCCTAGGGTTTGAATTTCAAATCCAATTCTACCCTCACTAGTGTTTGCCATTTCTCCCTAGGCTACCTACAAACCCTAGAGACCAAAACTAGGGTTTCTATGAGGGAACACAATAGAATAGGGTTAGGGTTTTTACATTGATTAGGGTTCTCTAATTTAATATCCATCTAGGGTTTATAATCCTAGATGTTAAAAAGTCTTTAACAAATCCAAGACTCTAAACCCTAAACTTAAAACATATAGCAAAAACTTACAAATGAACATGTTATATCATACGTACCTTATAACAGTCTTATCTTATCCTTTCTTGCAAGTGACTGGCTCCCAAGGATGAAGTTGTGCCTTCTTCAATGTTGCCTTCAAGAGGAACTTCAAAGATGCCAAATCAATATGCTGCTACAAATTTTTAACTAGATTTCTATTACTGCTTTCTTGCTTTAAAGTTTAAACAGTCATTAGATAGGTTCTCAAAGGCTTCTTTTTAATTCGCTGTTCTTTGATAATAGATCTAAGATATGTCATCAATTGTAGATTTTCTGATCTTGGAACTTTTGAAGTTTATATAGTGACTAGGGTCCCCTGTTTAGGGCTTTTCATAGTTATTGCAAAGGCCTTGAAACTAGGACTATAATGTATTTATTCATCGCACTGATAGGTCTCGATCCTCCTTATACACAAAATTTATTAGAACGCTTTTTCATGATTTTCAAGTTCGGCCTTTTAGTGCAGGTCGAAGCCCTTACTCTATTACATGCTCTACCACAGGGATATATATCCTCTCATTCGCACTTTGATAAGCTCTTTTTTTAAGCCTTGAGTTATAGGTTTGGATTTGAGGTTTTGTTTTAGAGATTTACAAAATCTTTGGCCTCCTAAAGATGTGTGCAGGACTTCGGTCTCAGATTTGATGATGCTCATGTTATCTTTGATGAGGTCTAGAACTCTATGTATGCTAGTTCATAAACCAAGACCTTCTATATGATCTTTCAACACTTCCAAGACCTCCTCCTTCCTTCCAAAAGTTCAAACCTTTTCTTTGTTCTTGTTGAATCCTTCTTAGAGAGCAGATGATCTTCAAGCTGCCTTTTTCCCTTCTACTTCACCTTTGCTCTGATACCATGTTAGAAAATGAGAAAGGCAAAAATATTTTCTTATCTTGATAAATACTTGTGATTTCTTAGTATTCTTATTTTCTTCTTTTATCTTTTATCATCAAGCAACTATCAAAACATAAATGCATGAAGATCAAAACAACAAGGAGACAGGATGTAGGCTCTCAGCCAGGGCAAAACCCTCTTCTAGGGGACAAGAACCAAATCAAATGAGACAACCAAGACTCTTTGACCAAGACAAATACCTACTTCAATACATCAAGTTAGCCTTCGAAGAAAGCTAGTCAAATTCTAGTCAAGTTCTCCAAAAGTCAACACAAGTTAACCTTCTTCAAGTTCAATCAAACTTTAGATTTTGGCCTCGTGCATCAGAATTTTGGCCTCTACTACGGACCTGCAACTCTCGACCCTCCTACAACTCAGAATTCTTGCATGTATGAGCCAATACAAGAGAAAAACTATTCTTCCTTTCTTCCCTAGGGTTTGTCTTTCCTTCACTAGGGTTTTCCTTCCTTCCACAAATCTTTTCTCTTCCTTTTCCTTGCCTTTGCATTCCTTGAAATTGCAGATCGAACTTCCTTGCTTGAACGTGTCACAATAGGTCGAATGCGTTGCTATATATAGTGGTGAGGCTCCCTAATGAGGCTGACTTGACAATTCTTGAGGCCGACTTGGTGGAGGAGGTTTACATGACCAAATTACATAAACATAATTTTATTTCTTTGATACAAAAAGCCCAATAAGTATCTAGGATATAATGACAAGGGAAATGATTCATGACACAACCCTAGAAGCACACAATGGGTGCTTTGACCTATATAATAGAATGAGCATGAAACTCATGATTTATAAAAATAATTTTTCTTTTATCTTTACAATAATTTTCTTTTCTTCTTTTTACAAATACATATGAATTACATCATGTCATGAGCAAGACAACAATTATGAAGACCGATACTAATTACATTTTCAACAAAGGGTGCATTTTTGCTAAGGCCATGATAGAGGAGTTGAACAAGCATTATCACTAACATCAGGTACATAAAGAAAGGGCTTGGCACTCTTGATTAATTGCCAATTCCATACCTTTATACATGGTAGAATCTAAAGAAAATGCTACAATCCTACCAATCCTAAAATCCCGAAACTGTTAATGGTACTAAATTTTGAATGCGATATGAAATTCCACTTTCTCCATATGAAGTCTGATGAGGTTGAAACCACTGTCAAACATATAGAAACAATTAATAGCAGTGTTAAAAATTTAAGTAAATGAATGAACTCTTCACCCTTTTACTATAAGAATTTAACATAATCATTAATTGCCAACATTTTGATGCAAATTGAGAGTGAAACCCTCTTTTAAAGAAAAAAATCCGGTCTTAGAGGTTTCTAGAAGTCTCATTAATTCATAATTATTATTAACCTATAATTAGCCATTAAAAGCAGAAATGTGGGTCCCAAGAATTAAATCAAGGCAAAATCAGACAAATTTCATTTGGAAACGTGTTATACAGACGTTGAAATGTGTTTCAGGTGCATTTCAGTCGCGTTTCATTGTTTTGATATAGAAACATGGCTGGTATGCAAGGGGGGTCACGTTTCCTGCAACATACACATATATGTTTGTACAAGATATTTTGGGTAGAGTTTCTAGTAAGTTTGTACATTTGGTTGTTAAGACTTGAAGTATTGCTCTCAGACATAAATTGTTATCTCCTGCAATTGTTGGATTCTATTATTGCTTAGAGCAACCAAAGCATCAATATCCATTGGGGTTTCTTGGAACTCATGTTAATTATTATTTTGCTCATTTGTCCAAATTCTCAATTGGCTATGTTGAAGCTCAAGATATTAAAGACATTATTTGCTGCAGTTCTTTGTTGTTCTCTCTCCTATTGTCACTAGTTGATATTGGCAAGGCTTTATTGATGTCAACTTATTGGTTGAAATAGGTTTTTGATATCTATGTTTTTCTTGTCATTAGTTGCTGCTAGTTTGACTTGAAAGTTGGTTGAAAGGGTAATGTTGCTTTCATCAAAGCTCCATTATGAAAGTTCTTCTAGCTTAAATTACTTCCAAATTCTTGCCACAGTAGGATTTCTTTGACAATGGCTGAATTGAAAAAAGCTTTGAAATATGTTTAGACATATGGTTAGCAATCATTATAGACCATTATTTTAGGTTTTAATCCTTGAAATGATAAGAGCATGGTTTAATTGGCTTCTTTCAAGTTGTTTACTTTCCTAACCAAACAAATCTAACGCCATAAGATACAACACCAAAGTCTTTTCTGTAAGTTGCCTTGAACTCCCAAATCACCCAGCTGAAACTAAAGCACATGACTGAAAGGTATGATCTTTAGGAGTAGCTTGGAATCCTTACTCTAATAAAAGTTGTGCCATAATCACAGATCAATTCGATCTTGCACTTTAAGTTGCTTTGTTGCTATCAAACACGATCTCCATTTGTAGCAATGTGAGCTATCCACTACTTATACAATAAATCTTGATATTTCATGAGTTTTAACATTCTCAAATTTTTCAGCCTGCCATAACTCATTTCTTCTTTGAATCATCTTAGAAGTCTACTGTTACTTGACCATTGTGTCTGCTTCATCACGAAACAATGAATATTTTTAGTATCAGCCTAGGAACATTGATTAGCATAGAAAACCTTAAACCAATGGATCTAGGATCATTGGCAGCTTGAAAATAGTATAGTGCTTCAAACATAAAGGGAGAATCAGAAACCAAAGTATCAAGTTCTACTCCATTCCCTGGGGAGAGCATTGAGTTTCTTTACCACTAATTTCCAATATGACTAATGTAGATAAGTTTGAGAAACTACGATGTTGTTGTAATGTATAAGTTGGTCTTTTTAACGTGCTAGTTTCTAGACGTCTAGAATTTGTGTTAGATATGAAGTTTGTATGGGTCTAGTAATTTCAAACATAATTTTTGAATCTTGTAGGCTCTCTTTTTTTTTTTTTAATATTTTTTTCAGGTGAACTAATTCGAATTTTATTCCTTGAAAGCTATTTTACACTTCGAAAGTATAATGTTATAGTGTCCAATCAATGGATACCTTGGTTTATTTTCATTTCCATGATTTCTGGGCAGTTAATGTCTTTCAATATTTATGAGTATTGGTAGTAGGAACGTTATATTTTTTTTGCTTTTAAAGTGAAAAGGTGTATGCTCTTTTTTAATTTTATGGGTTCTAATAATATTTGGTTTCTTTAGTATGAGTTTTGGTTTTAAAATGTTTGAAGTCATGTAAATGTAGAGCAGGTTATTTTCCATACAGATAATTTTGTGATTTCTCTGAAAAACTGTTTCAATGCTGTTTTAGACTTTTAGTTACCTTATCGTGATGCTTTTGAGATGAGATTGCTGAAAAAGTACGTGTGTGCTAAATAACTGTGCACTGTTTGTTATCTTTATTGATACTGTCATTATTTTGTTGATGCATAAAGAAGCGAAGGGGTTTTTAAAATAATTATTTCTACATATACATATTTGTTAAGTTAATTATTCAATGTATTATCTTGGACACACACAGAAGAATATTTTACTATGTCTCAAATGTGCAATTTTTGAGAAGTTCATCCACGGTAGAACCAATAAGGTGTTTTCTTAGATTGTATATGCAGTAGATACTAAACTTTCTCCTTGTTGCTTCTGGTTCATTTTGCTGCTCTTGTTCAGATGGTTAAAAGCAAAACATGGGAGGCCTTTATAGCTGATACCATGCTTTATGCAAAGGTATGGTCACAATTCTGTGTTTATGATTTTACCAAGTTTGTATATACTGTTGGCTCCTATCTTTTAGCTTGTATTAAAAGGCTTGGTTTTGCTGAAGATCAGGAATTCATTGTTACATCTATGCATAATTTAGGATTCTAGTTGTGCTGATTGGTGGAATTATGTATGACTCATAGCATCAGGGTTGATTTACACCAATGTTTTTAGTATTTTTACTAGTAAATATACACTTTTTTTTATCATAATTTTACCTCTGCGTTTTATCATAAGTTTACTCTCAATTACTCTTTGCAAATTGCTGACTTTTAGGAGACTTGTTGCAGGGATTTCTAATAATGCTCACTTTCATACTGAATCATTGTTTGGCTCTCTGGTATGTGGTTGTTTTCTTAGGTACCTTTTCTATCCTAAAAATTCTTCTATTTGAAGAACTATTGAAAACTCAAAGCATGGTTTCCTTGAGTTGGTTAAAGATGTTTCTGTTGTAAATTTTCCCTTTGAAGTTTTTTTTTGGTT
Source organism: Pinus albicaulis (assembly GCA_034641835.2). Taxonomy (NCBI): domain Eukaryota; kingdom Viridiplantae; phylum Streptophyta; class Pinopsida; order Pinales; family Pinaceae; genus Pinus; species Pinus albicaulis. The sequence goes on along the minus strand of CM076573.1, from coordinate 783,297,224 downwards.
CAAGGAAAAAGCGTGCTCTTAAAGAAATTATAATACTAGTATTAAATTTCCCCATTATTTTACACTGAGGTGGGCTGTTGGGAGGGGGGGGGGATTGTGATTGGTACACACACACACACTGGTTCATGTTGCATTAAAACCAAAATCAGGGGAGTGTGGCATTCTGATGTACTGATAGCTAGTTGACTAGCATAGAACCTTAGAATTACTATGCTAGCATGTGGCCATTACATAAAGATATGTGTTAGCTCTCAAACTCTACACTAGGAGGAAAAGTCCTAACCTGAAATAGGAGAGCCTAGATGTACAACAGGCAAGCTACCCACTGTCAACTTGGTAGCCGCGCCTCTCACTTCAGATGAAGGAAACTAAGCTACCCTGTAAATTTCTGAAGATGTTCTATGCTAGATGCAAATTTACTTTAAACTTCGAGGGCTCAAATAGCAATCACATGAAAGTGAGATGCAGATAGAACATACCAATAGATCGATGGAAGGCAAGCCAAAAAAAGAGATGAAGAATGGTGGCGTTACGGCGATCAACAGGATGCTTCAACCAACAAAGTCTCCTTCAACCAACAAAGTCTCCATAAGGTCAGCCACCCAAATGTGTTACACAACCCCAAGACGGCTCTTCAAAACACTACATAAGAACGCTGCTCCAAAGAAAACCCTAATGCTGCTGCATCTGTGAGAGAAGAGAGTACCTCCAAAATTTTGTGTAAATGACCTCCAAGTTTCCAATATATAAATCCATCTGTGGGGTTGTGACACATCTCTTATGCATGTGGGATAAATCTGGCCGACCTTGCAAGTTGCACATGTGGAATAAAATTCAAAATACATGTTTTGCTCATCTGATCAAGATTATCTTTAGATCGATCTTGCACCTCTCTGAAAGAGGAATGCAATAAAATTATTGGCATCATCATTTGAGCAGTACAACTTGGAGTTTGGACCTAGTTGCCCAAAATTAACACTTCCTCTCAACTAGGGAGAAATCCATCCACTAGTGCCATTCAAGCATCGTGCGTCATCCGTCATAACTTGCTTTGCTGGCTCTTTATTTCAAAACAAAAGGTGAGTCACAAAGACATCACTCCCGGCTGACAAAATCAGCTCAAAGGTCCGAAACCTCTATAGGAGTCTCAACTTAACCCGAAGTTGGTTTAACTGACCCAAAGTCAGTTGGAGGTCCGAAACCTCACTAGACTTGATCCCAAATCAAGTGGTTGGACACGTGCCATCCTAGACATAGAGATTACGACAATCTCCAATGCGTCCATCAATCTTGCTATCGGTCTCTATCCACATTTCCCACCTCATTGGCCAAGATGAGAGGTACTTCCCATGAGTCCGAGACTCCATGAGTAGGATGCATACGGAGCATAGATCAAAGAGAGGTGAACCAACTCAATATCATAATGGTGGGGCAGAAGCGCACCAACAAGGTTCGGCAAGACTAGCACTGTGGTTGCTTATAGCTCCAAGAAGCTATCCCCAAAGCCCCCCTGGAGCTCCCAGAGCCCATCGTCCAACAGGACCCTCAGAATAGGGTCGTTCCACGATTCCAAAATTCTCATGGAAGGTTAGGAACATGACCTTCCCCAAGGGCTTTGTGACAATATCCGCGACCTGCTCATCAGTTCCTATATGATCGAGCCTTACGATGCCTTGCTGTACCATATCTCGGATAAAATGGTACCAGATATCAATATGCTTGGATCGATCGTGGAACATGGGATTCTCTGACAAACGAATCCCCCTTTGGTTATCACAAAGGATAACGGTGGTATCTAGCGCATGCCTGAACAACTCACTGATGAGATTTCACAACCAAATAGCTTCACAATAGGCCATACACGTTGCAATGTATTTGGCCTCAACGGTGCTCAAAGCCATCGACTTCTGCTTTTTGCTTGAAGCAGAACCAAGTGTGAAACAACATCCAGATGTGCTCTTGCGATCCACCACACTGCCAGCCCAATCGACATTAGTATTTCCATGGAGTCTCAAACTCCCGGCAGTGTATCTCATCCCATGGTTTATCGTGCCCCAAAGATATCTCAAGAGATTATTGGCACCAACCCAGTGAATGTTATGAGGATCAACCATGTGTTGACTCAAAGTGTTCACTACACAACATACGTCCGGACGGATGTTCCCTAAGAACATCAGGGCCCCTACGAGTTGACGATACTTAGTAGGATTTGCTAGCACGGGCCCAACAACGCTTCCACCCAACTTCTGAAAGTTGAATTCCATTAGTGTCAATATGGACTTACAGTCCACCATACCAAATCTCTCCAGCAACTTCACAATATATTTTCTTTGAGAGAGGAAAATCTCGCCAGGTCCCTGCCAAACCTGCAAGCCTAGGAAGTAATGCATCAATCCTAGATATTTCAACTCGAACTCGGAAGCAAGCTCCCTCTTACACTGATGAATGACAGGGTCAACACCTGTCAGGAAGAGATCATCCACACTAAGTTGCACTGAAACGGATACGGGAACGGATATGGATACGGGGTTTGAAACAAATACGGCAAATTTTCAAAAAATCTGGATACGATACGGCAGGAAACGACACGTCATATATATATTGAAAAATAAAAATAAAATTATATATATATAACAAATTTACAAAATAAGAATTTTATATTGCCATTCATCTTTGAGAATCTAGTTTAATAGTGACCTTATGATTGTAGAGGTATATGTACAAGATTCCCATTATTTCATTGCAGCAGCTAGACAAGGATATGTGTGACTGTTGGTATTCTTTATCCTTTTGATGAGACTGTGATTTAGAGAAGATAATCTACAACAAGACCTTGATAGCAGGCGCTTGCCTTAATTGGTTAACTGTGATTTTAACAATGATAACATTGACATTTAATGGGCAACAAGTGATACTTGACCGTGACCTCACTTAACTATGTTACCTAGATTTGGCTTTGACTTGACAATGGACATTCACCTTTAAGATACTTAGAGTCTTAGACCTAGGCATAACTAGTATATTGATTTTGACTTATTAAATGAATGATAGTTGATGTTATCAACAGCAAGTGACAACTACTTACTATCTGGATTCTGCACCAAATTGCTGAAATTGTAATGGGGGATTTCCACGTGCTCACGTCCTCACACTGCACAACCTCACAGTGGCCAAGTTGCCAACCTCGCTCGCAGCTCAAGCGACAAGCCTCGGCCCTCAAGAGTCAACGCTGACTGTGCTCCAGACTCGGCCCTGCCTGCGCTCACAATGTGCTCCAACCTCCGACGCAGACCTGTAGGCTGAGGCAATGAGGGGGCTGTAATCTCCTTGCATGGCAGCGTGTGCAGTCACCGGTGTGCTGAAGCTCGAGAGTCGGTGACAACGTCTCAAACTCACAGTGTCACACTCTTCGTAGCGGCTGCGTGCTCTTGCTCAAACAATGAAACTCAGACTCTAGTTGCGGCGGGCGATGAAAACAAAAACCACATTAACCTTTACGCATCCCTAACTTACCTTTAGACTCTAAAGGTAACTTTCCCTGCGTAAATCTAGCTGGAAATGGAATACGTTTCACCAAAATAGGGATATGCATCAAAAATTTCAAAATACATTTTAAAAAATTTCAAATACGTTTTAGAATTTTTAAAAACGGCACGAAAACGACAACTCCAAAAAAAATGTTTCCAAAATTTATGAAACGGGACGGATATGGATCAAAGTCGTTTCTGAGGAGTATCGTACAGGTTTCCGAGGGCCAAGGCTGGCGTTTCCGACAACTTAGTTGATCCACATAGAGAACCAGAATAAGAGGCTTTTCTCTATCAACCTTGAAGTAAAGGTTCAGATCAACATTACTTCGAGTGAAGCCCAACTTCATCAAGTAGGTATCTATCCTTTCGTACGAAGCTCTGGGGACTTGCTTCAACTCATAGAGGGCTTTCTTCAACCTGCATACATGAGAGTCTCTATCTTGGACTTGGAACCCTAGAGGTTGCTCCAAATACACCTCTTCCTTTATCAATCCATGCAGAAAAGCGGTCTTCTTATACATCTGATGTAGACTCCATCCTTGCATAGCAGCAAGGGAAATAATAGATCGGATGGTAGTATAGCGGGCCACAGGTGCAAATATATCATTATAGTCTACGCCTTCCTTTTGAGAGAAGCCTTGGGCAACGAATCTTGCCTTGAACTTTTCAGCACTACTATAAGGTTCATGCTTGATCTTATAGAGCCATTTCGAGGTGATATCAGCTTTGTCTTCTAGTCTCGGAACCACATCCCAGACATCATTCTCCATAGTGGACTTGTACTCTTCGTGCATAGCAGCCTTCCAGACTTGATGCTTTCCTACTTCTTCAAATGATCTAGGCTTAGATTGTATGATTGTACTCATGGCTGCTACATACCCTTGGTATCGATACGGCTTCTTGCTTTCCTGGAATGTCCCCCTTTGGGGCGATATGTCTCTCGGCATCTTCGAGAGTTTCCCAGAGCGATGAGGGTCTTTTCTTCTTTCTTCCAGCAACACCATTTGCTTAAGAGCATTCACGGTTGTGGTCTCCCTCTTAATGCCAGCTCCTCTTGCGAGAGAAGTCATCTATAAAAGTCATGAAATAAGAACATCCTCCCAAGGATTTCATGGCCAACATATCAGATAAGTCAGAGTGTATCAGATGTCTTTGTGATACTTGAGGAATGAAGAAATTCCCCTTGAATGCTTTCCTTTGTCACAACCCTGATATACGCCTTCATGATTATTTTGAATTCGGGCATGCCATACACCAACTTCCTTGCTTCAGAAAGGGCTTTGTAATCATAGGCATGAATCTTACTCACCTACTGACAAGACTTATTTTATGGAATTATGTTAGAAAATTATATATTATGGAGCAATGCAACACATAAAATATGCGAAAAATACAAGCACACAAAACACATAAAACCAGAGAGACACAAATATACGTGGTTCACCCAGTTTGGGCTACGTCCACCTCGAACAGCCAATCCTTCCTTTCTATTATCCAGCAAAATGAAGAGACAAAACTTCTGGTAGATCTGCTGTAATATCCTCTGTTCTCTCTCACAGTCTCCCTATCTGTTTCCCGCTCAGAGAATACACATCCAATACGCAACTGCAATACAATACCCTCATGAAAGCGAGGGGTTGCCTTCTAGGGCAAAAAACCCTAAACTAAACATAACTTCTACCGTCAGATCATCCGCCTAATGAACGACCCAAATTGACTAGAAATTACTATACTTTTACAAGGCAATTTTACATCTATCTGGCCCCCGGACCCCACGGGGGGGACAAGTCCCCCCCCGCACCCCCCCGCATGCAAGGGTGTACAATTTTCCTGGGGTATACATCCAGCTAAAAAACAAGGATCTCTGAATCAAGAAGAAAATCAGGGTCCACACCCAACAATCTCCCACTTGGAGACTGATTGTAGCAACTCCACCGCTACTTCATTTGCTGGACAATGACTCCTCTTTGGACCTGGCTGTTCCTCATCTTCATCATCATCCTTGAAGACCAATTGAAACTGAGCACATTTTCAGTTTCTCCCTGGTTACAACTTTTGTTAGCATATTTGCAGGATTCTGGCTAGTGTGTATCTTTTCCAGCTTCAACTCTCCATCTTCCAATACTGACCGTATGAAATGGTACTTGAGATGTATGTGTTTAGTCCTGGAATGAAATGCTGAGTTCTTTGAAAGATGAATGGCACTTTGGCTATCATTGTATAACGTGCCCATATCATGCTTCTTACCCAATTCACCCATAAGCCTTTGTAACCAAATCATTTCTTTACTAGCCTCTGTAGCAGCAACATACTCTACTTCTGTTGTTGAAAGTGCAACAACACTTTGGATTTTTGAAACCCAACTGACAGTTGTTCCACCTACGGTAAATACATATCCTGTAGTGCTCCTCCTGTTATCTCTGTCACCTGCCATATCTGCATCAACATATCCCTGTAGAGCAATGTTTGAACCACCAAAGCATAATGCTTGATTTGTGGTACCTCTCAAATATCTGAGAATCCATTTTACTGCCATCCAATGTTCTTTTCCTGGATTATTCATGTACCTGCTTACAACTCCCACTGCATGTGCAATATTAGGCCTTGTGCAGACCATTGCATACATTAAGCTTCCAAATACTGATGCATATGGAACTTTAGACATGTAATCCATGTCTTCTTGGGACTTTGGGCACATCTCCTTACTAAGTTTGAAGTGGCTAGCAAAAGGTGTACTAACAGGTTTTGCATTGTGCATATTAAATCTTTTCAACACCTTTTTTATGTACTCATTCTGAGACAGTGTTAATTTGCAATTTTCCCTGTCTCTAGTTATCCTCATACCAAGGATTTGTTTTGCAGCTCCCAAATCCTTCATTGCAAATGAATTTGCCAATTTTCTTTTGAGCACATTTATTTCCTGCATGTTAGATCCTGCAACAAGCATGTCATCTACATACAATAACAATATAATATAGTTGCCATCATTTTGCTTTTTTAGATAAACACAAGGATCAGAGTGACATCTAGTATAACTTTGTTCAGACATAAACTTGTCAAATTTTAGATACCACTGCCTTGGAGCTTGTTTTAAGCGCTCTTTTTTAACCTGCACACCAATTTTTCTTTCCATTTGACCTCATATCCTTCTGGTTGCTACATGTATATCTCTTCCTCCAAATCTCCATGGAGAAATGCTGTCTTTACATCTAACTGTTCTAGATGTAAATCTTCCGCTGCTACAAGACTTAAGATAGTTCTGATTGACGTCATCTTAACAACAGGAGAAAATATTTCATCAAAATCAATGCCTTTCTTCTGTGCAAACCCCTTCACCACATGTCTAGCTTTGTACTTCTGTTTTCCTCCATCTTCTTCCTTCAGCCTGTAAACCCATTTATTCTGCAATGTAGTTTTACCTGCAGGCAACCTGACTAAGTCCCAAGTCTAGTTATGCATTAAGGAGTCCATCTCTTCTTCCATGGCTAACTCCCACTTCTTCTTGCTTTCAACCTGCATTGCTTCTTCATAACATTCAGGTTCACCAGAATCAGTCATCAATAAATAATATAATGAAGGAGAGTATCGTTCAGGGGGTCTACTATCCTGGTATATCTTCTAACACCACTTTCAGGTGTTTGAGGTGCCTGTTGCTGTTGTGGTGGTTGCTGTTGCTGTGATTGTTGATTATTATCATTTTCAGGCACCTTTACTTTTTCAGTTATCTCATCAAGAACCGCATATTCCTTGCTTTCTTTTTCCTGTTTCTTTTCCTGCAACTGATTCTTAGACAAGACCTTTTCATTGAATATTACATCTCTGCTCCTAATGATTTTGTGATTTTCATAATCATATAAGCAATAACCAAAATCATTAGCACCATATCCAATAAAGGTACATTTCTTTGATTTTGCCTCAAGCTTTGTTCTATTTTCTTTATTAATATGGACAAAGGCCTCACAACCAAATGGCTTTAAAAAAGAGTAGTTTATCTTTTTACTTGTCCATGCTTCCTCTGGAATACCACCATCCAAGGAACTTGAAGGTCCTCTGTTTATAAGATAAACAACAGTATCTACAGCATCTGCCCAAAATTGTAAAGGCAATCCTGCATGCAATATCATGCACCTTGCACGCTCCATGATTGTTCTGTTCATCCTTTCTGACACACCATTTTCTTGTGGTGTTCTTGGAACTGTCTTCTCTCTACGAATTCCATGCTCTGAACAGTACCTATCAAAACTCTTTGCTGCAATATTCACCTCCATTGTCTGATCTGAGACACTTTAACTTCTTTCTTGTCTCAATCTCAACCAAAGCTTTCCATTTCTTGAAAGTATCAAATACATCAGATTTATTTTGAATACAATAAATCCAAGTTTTTTTAGTTGCATCATCAATAAACGTAACATAATAGCGAGAGCCACCGAGAGATGATACCTGAGCAGGTCCCCATACATCTGTATGCACAAGCTCCAATTTTTCGCTCTTCTTTTCTTTCCCAACTCTGAGAAATCTGACTCTCTCTTTTTTTCCATAAATGAAATTTTCACAGAAATCCAAATCAACATTCTTCAAACCTGGCAATAAATTTCTTGAGTGGAGAATCTTCATCCCCTTTTCACTCATGTGTCCGAGCCTATGATGCCATAATGTTGCATCTGCTCCTTTGGAAGTTAAAGCATTAACAGAGTTAGAAATACCATTGCATAAATACAATGTACCAACCTTTTCACCTTTTGCTATTACCAGGGCTCCTTTGGTGACCTTCCAAGCTTTATCTGTGAAAGTTGTCACACAACCTTCACCGCCTAACTGCCTTGTTGAAATCAGATTTTTCTTTAGATCTGGAACATGCCTTACCTCCTTTAGTAGCCATTGGTTTCCATTCTGCTGTTTTACAAGAACCTTACCCATTCCAACAATTTTAGAGGGTTTATCATCACCCAAACGAACTTGTCCAAAATCTCCTTGAACATAGTCATGAAAATATTTCTTATCAGGTGTGGCATGGAATGAAGCCCCTGAATCTACAACCCAAGAATCAGTAACATTTTCGAAAGAAAGAATCAAAGCATCTTGTAACACATCACCTGTCACATTTGCTTCATGATTGTTTTCTTGCTGTGCATCTCCTTCTTTTCCCTTCCGAGATCTACAGTCTTTCTTCAGGTGTCCTTTCTTTTTGCATTTCCAACACACTATCTCCGATCTGGACTTGGATCTGCCTTTCCTTGATTTACTGCGATATCCTGAGCTCTTTCCTCTTTCCATTCTTCTTCCCCTAGACTCTGCACTCAAAGCATTACCCGATGTCTCATCGGAGCTTTTCCGTCGCATTTCCTCGCTAAGGATAGCATCAACAACATCATCAAACTTTAAAGTACTAGATCCAGGGACAGAGTTATTAATGGCCATAACTAAACCATTCCAACTTTCTGGCAATGAGCACAGAAATAACAGAGCTCTAACTTCATCATCAAAGTTTACCCCTATAGAACTTAACTGACTGGTAACTGTATTAAAATCATTTAAATGGTCTGCAACAGATCCAACCTTCCGACATCTTCATATTAAATAGTCGTTTCATAAGAAATACCTTGTCTGAGGCTGAGGGTTTTTCATATAGTTTCGCCAACGTCTGCATCAAACCCTCTATTGTTGTTTCCTTCGAAATATTGAAGGCGACTGACGCCGCAAGGCACAACCGTACTGTTCCGAGTGCTTTTCTATCGAGAATGTTTCATTCCGCGTCTGTCATGGCCGCCGCTTCTTTGCTTTTCCGCTCAATGGTAGGTACAGATCTTTCTGATATAGATAATCTTCCATCTGCATCTTCCACAACGGGAAGTTTTGGTCGTTAAATTTCTCGACCCTAAACTTAGCATCTTCTGCCATTGCTCCCACTCGAACCAGGAACCCTTCTTTTCTGCGAGTTTATCAGCCAAATATACCTTCGGCTCTGATACCAGTTGTTAGAAAATTATATATTATGGAGCAATGCAACACATAAAATATGCGAAAAATACAAGCACACAAAACACATAAAACCAGAGAGACACAGATATACATGGTTCACCCATTTTGGGCTAGGTCCACCTCGAACAGCCAGTTCTTCCTTTCTATTATCCAGCAAAATGAAGAGACAAAACCTACAACAGATCCACTGTAATATCCTCTATTCTCTCTCACAGTCTCCCTATCTGTTTCCCGCTCAGAGAATACACATCCAATACGCAGCCGCAATACAATACCCTCATAAAAACGAGGGGTTGCCTTCTAGGGAAAAAAACCCTAAACTAAACATAACTTCTACTGTCAGATCATCTGCCTAATGAACGACCCAGATTGACTAGAAATTACTATACTTTTACAAGGAAATTTTACATCTATTTTTTGGCTTTGGGGGCGCTGCCCCCGAAACCCCAGCCGGGGGACCGCTGGCCCTCGGACCCCCCCCAGACCCCGCGGGGGGGACAAGTCCCCCCCCCGCACCCCTCCCGCGTGCAAGGGTGTACAATTTTCCTGGGGTATACATCTAGCTAAAAAACAAGGATCCTGAATCAAGAAGAAAATCAGGCTCCACACCCAACAAATTATAGCCATATAAGTATCATAGCCATATAATGCCATACATCTGTATACTCTCATATAACTGATTACAATGTTGCCATAATATTATCACACACATCACTATCATCTTCATTATTGTCATACTGCCATACAGTACTGAACATACCAAACTTCATGGTCATATATATTCAGCCATATGACACTGATCAGGTTAGGACACACACAGATTTACAACCCTAAATGCTCCAACAACTACCTAGAAGACTGCGGCTTCACCTCCACAAGATCCTCCTCCCTTCGCTGTTATAAATGGCACACTGTTTCTGCTTTTTTGCAGGCTAGAAACTTGAAACTTGAAACATCATGGCTATATGGCTAGGGATTTTCTTCATGTTGGTTCCTTTCTTTGTAATAATGGTGTTGGAGAGTAGAAGAAAGAGGCCCATTAGAGAAGAGGAGGATGAAGAAGTGGGCTATAATGGATTTGATGAAAATCCTGAAGAGGAGGAGGAGTATGCTGAGGAGGAAGGGGAGAGTGAAGAACATGAGGCCACAGATACCCCAACTAGACAAGACCAAAGTCAAGCACCTTTGTGGAAATATGTTCAGAGGCAGGAAGGAGGGAAAGGTGGTGGAACCACTAAATTTCTTTGCCCCCATTGCAATAAAGAATACACAGGTTCATACACCCGTGCCAGAAGGCACCTTTGTGGGAAAATGCCAGGGGATGGAAATAAAAATCTAGGAATCAAAATTTGTGTCAGTGTGCCAGCAACACAGAGAGATAAATATAGAAAGGAAGAGGAGGCTGCCCTACAGAGATCTAAAAGATCTAGGGGTTTCATTGATTCTTATACACCATCAGGTCCTTCACAGGACAAATAAGTCCATCAACTTCCACCCATGGCAGTGAATATGGAGGCACACTTGGACCAAACACCTCCTTAAGGCGTAGAACCATATCCGATTTCCTTGACGAAGGGTGTAGGAATGATGTGGATTCAAAAATTTTCTGGTTTCTATATGCATGTGGGGTGACATTCAATGTTCTTCGCTCACCTTAATGGCATGAAATGGTTTCTGCCATTAATGATGCCCCCAAAGGATACAGGAGCCCTGGGTATGACAAGGCCAAAACCATGGGACTTGATCATGAAAGAGCTAAAATAAACAATTCTTTGGCTAGAGTGACAAATTCTTGGAATGAGCATGGGGTGTCCATTGTATCTGATGGATGGACCAATGTAAAAGGAAAACCATTGATAAGTGTTCTGGCTGTGTCGGTTAGTGGTGCAATATTCCTTTCAGAATATGATTATTCAGACAAATTCAAGACCGACATTAACATTGCAGAACCATTACTTGAAATAATTGAAAATACTGGGCCATACAATGTTATCCAAGTCATCACTGATAATGCTGCTAACTGTAAGGCAGCAGGAGCAATTATTGAGGATAAATACCCCAACATATTTTGGTCTGGGTGTTTGGTTCACACAATGAACCTACATCCTCATGTTGCCCTCTGCCTTTTAGTCATGGTCGTGGACGTGGTACTCCTGAGAGTACTAGAAGAACACCATTGCCTCGTGGTTCTCACAAATTAGACATTTCTCGTGGGCGTGGCAAGGGGCCGGCCAATAGATAAAATATATTTGTTGTTTACTAGTCTTTTCTATTTTCTAGTAGTTTTTATCTTTTATAACCGTTGAACAGTTGAAACTTGACTCTTTCATATTTAATGACAATTTAAGTTTGAAGTTTGAATTTGAAAGGTGAAACTTTGAAGTTGGCATTTATAAGTTTATAAGTCATTATGAATTATGAATATGATGTTTCATGAAAGTTATATGGTGATCAATGAATCAATGATGATAAATGATATATATCAATGATGATAAATGTTATATATTGAATTTTGAAATCAATGAATCAATGATGATAAATAAATTATGATATATATCAATGATGATAAATGTTATATATTGAAATTTGAAATCAATGATGATAAATGTTTTATATCAATGATGATAAATGTTATAAATTGAATTTTGAAAGCTTGAAATCTTCAGATTGATGATTCGCGAGACTCAAGAGTGAATATGTTGTATGTTTCCAACTTGTGGGCGTGGTTGATGAAGATTATAACTTCTAGATGATTGATGTTATATGATTCAATCTATGTTTTTATGTTTTTTATGTCTTATTCATCATTCTACATGCTTTCGTTGACATATATGCATCAAAATATAAAAAATATAAAAAAATATATATATTAAAAAAAAAAAAATCCCCGAAACGCTCCGGACCGGGAGCTTTTGAAAATGGCGCTCCCGCTCCCGCCCCCACTTCCGCTCCCCACTCCCAAGTAACCTTGGTCCAGACTGTTAGATATAACCTTAGGAGGGATAGAGAATTAACAACAGATATTCAAGACATCAAAGAATGTACACATGCTGATTTTAAATGGACTGTTGTAATGACCCCTATGGATTAATTGCCCACAGGAGGATGGAACAACCTATCCAACCTTGTAGGCTATAGTCCTTGATAAAGGGGGATATCCAATTATCCAATGTTTGTGGAAACATTGGGTAAATTTTGGGGTAGCTGGGGCAAAAATCCCAAATTGGAGATTGCACTTGCAACCCCTCACATTTGAAGAACCCCATGGGGAAATCTATAAATAAAAAAGAGTTGGAATCATTTTGGATAATTGAGTTTTGATTTGAATATCTCTGATTTTCTTGAGCCTGAGGCTGTGATGGTTTTAAGACCCCTTCTTCTTGATTTATTTCAGTGGATGTGATCCCACCATACCTAATCCTTTGTCTAGTTTCGGTGGAGCTGATCCCACCCTACCTAGACACCTATTTTCCTTGTTCTGGTACAACAAATCATCCTAAAGCTACTCAATCTATCTTAAAAGCAACCCTCTGATATTTTTCGTCTGGTCAAAAAATTGCCATTCTCCATTGTTCTGTTACGACACATCCTTGGAACAAATCTGGTTCCTAGTTAAGAAGTTTTCTGGTTGTTTTTTTAGTCAGCAAGTTCAATCTCATAAGACAATAGCTAACTCATATATTGTTTGGATACGTCAAGAAGATTTCTGTGGGATTTTGTTGGTTCTAAGGTCCAAGTTCTGGTATCAGCGAGGATGTAGAGTAGGGCATCACTCGTCTCTGTGGGAACAACAACAAATCTGGTTCGCGGATTCTCTTCTAAGGCATAGAAAGACTGCCGAGTCACGGAGCAATGCCTGTTCACTAATTCTGTGGTATTTTGAGGAACAACGAGCTAACCAGGTATCCTGAGGCCAACAACCATCCAGCTAGGGCCGTGGGTATCCTCAAGGAAGGTAACCGAATCATCTTTTCTTCTAGGTCTGTGGCTACTTCTAGATCTTGTGCAAAATCAATGTCAGTTCCAGGCAGTTCTTCCATCACACACAACTTCAGATGTGGACAATAGAATAGGAAATCCTGAATTGCTGGAGGAAGGAACCAGGGAAGTCAGATGACTGTAACCATCCTTGTAACACCATATTTTGTCACAGCTAGCCAAGAGATAGTATATAGTGAGCAGCAATTAGTTTAGTAACAATTGATTAGATATATTAGCTTTGTTACAGTGGAATGGTAGATTATTAAATTATGATATTCTTGTAACGGGGAATTATTGTAGATACAATACTGTGTATCAGGCAAATAATCCTAATTCATTGCGAGTTGGATGAAGAATGATACTGCTGTGGAAATCTCTGTATTTTAATTTTTTGCATAGATAGAAGGATAATTGTTGTGTGTGAATGTGCGTTGCTATTATATAATCCAACTGATTTACAGGGAAACCCTGGTTAACTCTAAATCTTAAGGGGAAAAATTACCCTAGGACATTACGGTGGTATCAGAGCTGGCTCACCTTGCCAGCCTGTGAGCAATTGGGTTGATGTCACGGACCCAGAGTCTTCAGGTAAGTCTCAATGGAGAACGAACAATTTTGGGAAAAGGTCAGGCAAAGCATTACTGCTCATTGGCAGCAACACCAACAGGTGATGTCTCAGCTTCTTGCCCCACTTGGGATTAATACAGACTACAATCACCATGTTCCTATTCAAATTAATGCCTTCAGACAAACTAGCACTGTGGTCAGATTGTCAGGATCAGAGAGTGCAAAATATTGCAGGTCAAACACACTTGATTGCCAAGACTGATCAAGCACCTGAATTGAAGGATAAATCATAATTCACATAGCAAAAAGCAGCCAAGAGGAATTGGAATGATTTCTGGGCTAGCTGTAGTAAAGACAGATCAGGTGATATTGATGGTAAGCCCAAGATAGAAAAACAAAGTACAAGGGAAGCATCACCGAGTATGGAAGATAGCATTAGAAATCCTATGTAAAGTAGAGGTTGCTACAAATTTACAAATTCATGAAAAAGTTTGCAAGAATCAAACTGGTGTTGAATTTCAGCCATTTGCAATCAGTAATGAAGTGGTGGTACAAAATTTAGTGAAAAATAGAAGGGTTAAAAGGGAACGATATGTCCCAAAACGTGTTGTCAAAGAGTAGGCACAAATTCATGAGAATTACTACCAACATGCACGAACTCAAAGTTCAAATTGATAAATCATCTAGTCAACAAGAGACAACTAAAATTACAGGGCTATGCATGAAGTTGCACGATCTATACATTCAAGTTTTTGGTTTACGTGGTGCAAAGTTTCTCATTGTTGGCAGAAATGAAAATTCAAATGAGTTTAAAAAAATTGCAGGACCTTACTAACAACATGGAGCAAACAAATGAGTCTAGAATAGGACGACTGAAACTAACACAGGGTGCCCTTGAGATAGTATCTAACATAGAATCTAGCAGAGAGCATATGGATGAAAATCTTGAAAATCAAGAACGAGAAAGGCCTCGGGAGATGATATCTAAGATTGAATCTAACAGAGTGAATATGAATGATCAAGCCTCTAAAACGGAAACCTCATTGGCACACAGTACTAGTGAAATTAAAATGGGTTATGGAGTCTCAAATGTCAAGACAACCCTTGAATCTTCTAGGATACAAGAGGTTCAAGTTTTTGTTAATGAAGTATTTATGTGACAGGATGCTCCTTTTGTAGTTCGTCAAGTGCTAGGCATGCAAAATTCTCATGTAATGCATCAAGAGTATAATAATATAAGAGAGGCTGTTTTGCCAAATCAGGGACCTTCTGTAAAGAATATTGAAGGATCAGACTTCATGGCTGCAAATTGCAAGTCCTTTGAGGAGGACAAAGAAATGTCAAATTGTCTCTCTGAAAATCATGAGACATTTGGGGTGAACAAAGAAGGATCAAATTGTGTTGCTGAAAATAACAAGGCACCTTTGGAGGATAAGGAAGGATCACAACAATTTGCTGACAACCATGAGATACATATGGAGGACAGAAAAAGGATCACATTGCCTTGTTGAATTTTATGCTCTAAGTGAAGGGCGAAATGTCCTTCCCATTACTCTGCACACTGTCCAACAAAACATTACAGGTAGGGGCAACTATTAAACCTCAAGGTGCATGGAGTAAAATCAACAAAGAAAAACAACTGATTAATACAGAAACAACTATAAGTAATGTCAGTG
Source organism: Pinus albicaulis (assembly GCA_034641835.2). Lineage (NCBI taxonomy): Eukaryota > Viridiplantae > Streptophyta > Pinopsida > Pinales > Pinaceae > Pinus > Pinus albicaulis. Next base: position 783,281,491 of record CM076573.1, on the reverse strand, counting down.
ATGCAAAACAATAAGGTCAATATTTTGCAGTCTCTGAACAACCTTTGGTTAATGCAAGATTAGAAGGTTGTCAATTAAAAGCCTAGGGGCTTATTGATGTCACATCAATACCCTTGCAAGGGAACTGTTACCTTCCAAATACCTGAGGTATGTACTGGAGGGATTGGGGAGAGGAACTTGGACAAGATTGTAGAAATTCATAGTACTTATGTCCATGATGTTGGACCACAAATAATGAAACATCTTAAATGAGTTTTGATGTATGAAAGCTCATCGGAGATGGACAATGATGGAATAGTAATGCCAGGAGTTGTGTCTTCCAGGGGTAGAGAAGACTATAGTGGACGTCACTACAAAGTTATTCATAATGTGCCATAGGGTGATGAAACAATGAGGTGTTCTATAGCGGATGATAATGATTTCAATAATAAAATTGACTTCCTTGTGGACACTGTTAGAGTCAGCCTTTGCAGCCTTCCTCCAGTGATCAAACATGCTCTTTCAAAGTGATTTTAAAGTGTCAAGGTCAAATTTTGTCATTTCAATGAGTCTTCAAGCAAAATTTGGTCACTAGGCAGTAGGTCTAGGGTTTGTTTTCACTCTTTTCAAAGTTGTCCAAATGTCGGTCCATGTCACCATTCAGCTGATGTACCATCATTCAGAGAGTTTTCATCATCATGTCAAGTTCCATTGAGTCATTTTACGCCTTGTTCATGCTTCAGTTGTGCCTAGGTAAGGTCCATTTCCCTCTCCTAGGGTTTTGGAGGTAATTCCTCTTGGATGGTCAAATCATCGAAAAAACTTGTATCCTGATGTTCAAACACCTTCCCCTATCATTAATTTACCTTATTAAACACTTTCCATCACTGAGATCCCCCAAATTCCTCATTTTTGCACAAACCCTAGTTTCTTGCCACAACTTGGCAATTTTCTAGGCTAGGCCTGTGTTTTGCCCTTTTGGACCCCTTCCCCTCACTCAATCTCTGAGATTCCACTTTCCCCTGCTTCCTAACATCTCTCCCTACTTCCAAAAATTTCCCCAAGAATTTAGAAGCCCCTTATCCCCTTCACTTCGCTTCATTTCGACAAAATCCCTTGTTCCACACATCGGGATCGGTTTCACTCAAAAGATGTTTCAGAGCAATCAAAGATGAATTTTGGAAAACTGGGAGAGGTTTTTGTCCACAACATGCCAAGGAAGAAAAACCTCCTTCACTTTTTACACAGGTATCATGGTTTTGGAGAAATATCAAAAATACCGTTGCCTCAGGAGAATTGAATGCACCTCTGAAGTGACCTTGGGAAAATCAAGATTTCTCCTAGCATGGTTGGCCAAATGACTTGCATGATGAGTCAAATGATAACTAGACAGAAATACCTTTCCAATGAGCTATCATGAGCTCAATTTGGAGTTGAGTAAGACCTTCAAAAGTTGACTGCAACAGCACTCTGCCTTGAGGCAGCCTCATTCTGATCATTTTGACTAGTGTTGGGAGATTTGATTTTTGACAGGGTAAATGAAATCCAAATTGCATAATTCCACTTGTGTTGGAAAGTAGACTCCAAGAGCTTTCCAACGAGCTATCACACGCTCAATTTGGACACCGGGAAGGCCTCCAAAAGCTTTCTGCAAAATGCACTATGTGGCAAGAGGCAAGCGACCCACTTGGGCAAGAGCGACCCACTTGGGCATTTTTCACAGTGCAAATTATAACGGGTGCGACCCACTTGGGGAAAAGCGACCCACTTGGAAAAAAGCGACCCACTTGCCAGCAGAATTCAGAAAAGTCGATTTGAGCGCCCAGTTTCGTTTTAGATCGCCTCCGACGGCCTTCAAGCAGGTTCTTAACTATTGCACAGTAGTTTTTAATATGATTGGTGGTATCTTGATGACTTCAAACATTTGAATGGAAGAGTAAAACCCTGCAGTCATGGCAGTTTTGTTCCTCAGGGTTTTAAAATGTATATGGATGGTTTTATGAGTTTTTCTCCTACCTTATATCATTGATATATCCACCTTTGCATATATTATCAAAACCCCACTGTTTTCACACCCATTATACCATCGTGGTCATCATTATTGCTTTACCATTGTCAAGGCTTGTGTTCCATGGTGATTATGGTCATATTGTGTCTCACTGCCCAATGATAAAAACGTTCTTATGCCCATTGACACTTATAACTCTGTTTTCATTGCCCATTGATAAACACAGTCATATGATGCATTGCTCCCTTTGACAAAGTTTACCCAATATTCTAAAGGCTGCCTGCTACCATTTGTCAAGTTTCATTTGCAATTAAAACAGAGACTGTGCTTCTATTTCAATCCACCTAAACAGAGCTATTACCATTGTGTGTTTCCTATGATGCTTTGGTACATATGCAATATATTTGGGTTTTGAGAATGCATTGAAACTTTGACATCACTGCATCTATATCAATATATACATATTGCAAATATCTCGTTCAAAGCCATGTCAGAGACAGAAGTCAGAGTATGAGCAGGAGTCGGACAGTGACTCAATCGTTGAGGTTGATGCACTGAGATGGAGCATAGCAGTGCACCATTAGTGGTAACATATCAGAGAAGCCACAGAGCTTTGTTTCAACATCACGACGAGTACTATCTCCACCCGGGGTGGAAGGGGTCTCGTTGACTTCATCAGCAACGTGAGTACTATCTCCACATGGCGTGGAAGGGGTTTCGCCTTCTTCATCAGCGTAGGTACATTCACAGGATCATGATAGAGACAAAGACATGCTTCATCACATGAAAGGTCATTATTGGGCTCGCATGCATGTCTGCAAAGCGAGAATGAAGATCATGAAGAGGAGGTTGCGCGAAGCACTAAAACGGCGGAAAAAGCCTGATCCACTCCGGATTTTGGCCGAGGCTTCGTTGGCTGGGCAAGATACATGATGGAGGGTCTTCACTCCGAATTTGAGCAAATTCGGAGAAATTTTTGTCATTTTGAAATTTTTGGTCTCAAAAACAGGTTTTTCAGTTAAGCGGGTCGCGCACTCATGCGCTCACTTTTTTTTGGGACACTTGCTGGAGGAAATTTTTGCATTTTTGGATTTGTCATGGTTAGTTATGCATCCTCAGAAATCAACTAAGCATTTCATCAAAATCTGGGTGGTCAAAGAGCTCAAAAACACCATGAAAACCACCTTGTTGCCACCTTTTGCACCAGCAGGAAGTACTTCTGGGAGAAAGACGTTTTGGAGGGTCAAATGAGCTCCAAATTCAGAAATTCCACTCGGGTTGGATATTCAACATCCAGGGCTTTCCAACGAGCTATCATGAGCTCAATTTGGATGCCGGGAAGTACCTCAAATTCAGGCTGGAAAAAGCACGACCCACTCGGCTCAAAAGCGACCCACTTAAATTTTGGCTGAATTTTCAACTGCCAGCTCAGTTTTTCGCCTAGTATGGACCAATTTTGCTTGTGGATGGAATTTTTGGGTTTTTATGATGTAAATGTATATTGGGCATGTAACTTTGGCTTATTTTTATCTCTTCTAGAAGATTCACTCACAAAAAGGGTAAAAATCATGTAATGGATCAGTTTCCACTCTTTTAGAGGCAAGTTGTTAGCTGCCTATATTGTAGTTCCATGAATAGAATTGGTTGAAACTGATCCCTGAAGAGGGAATTCGACCCCTAGAGGTGGGGAAAGGTGTTAGAGTGATCTATATATTGTAATTTCTCAATCATTTTCAAAGGTTGGAGAGGTTGGACTCTTGGGATACTTTTGATATCATTGTACATACTTTTCATATTTTGGCTAAGGAAAGATCAGGGGTTTTGCGGCACTTGTTGGGATCCTTGTGGTGTTCTGTTCTTGATGGTGTTTCTTCTTTGTTTATTGTAAGTTTCTTCATGTTTAATGTATGCCATCCTTTCATTATGCTTCTGAACTAAATTGAATGAGTGAATAAGGTTGAATCCATTGTTTACAGTGCTTGGCCTTTGAATTCGGTTAGTTCTATATGTTTTCAGCTGTTTGGAGAGGATCCAAGTTCTTCTTTGCCCTCTTCAGCTCCTCGTCGGTCTAATCTATCCATATATCCAATTTAAAGCATCAAGATCATCACCTACCTCGCCCCATCTTGAACTCTGCAAAGGTCTGACCTTATCCCCGAACCCAAAATTTGTTTTCCCATTACTCCAGCGAAAACTCAAAAAACCAAAAATCAAACATACCTATCTCTTTACTAGCCTAAAATCAGTTCTTATTGTAAGTCATCCTCGCATCCTATTGCTCATTTTCGAGATTGACGGGAGAGAGAGCCCTCTCCTGTCCTCGTAGGGCTAGCTCAGCGAGAGGCTGAGCGTGGTTTGATGTAGCCTTGAGTTTACTTCATTTCAGCCTGAGGTAGATTTGAGCGCTAACAGACACAAAAGCCACAAAATTATTGGGATGTGATAATGGACAGGATGAGTTTGTGGGAAAAAAACAATGCCTGATGCAAAAAAGGATAATGTTCAGGATGATAGTGGATGGTCTGCAAGAACAAGGGCTGTTAGCCGATACTTGAAGAATGTCTTTGAGGGCATGGATTAAAATTCAAAGATGGTCTCGGAAGTCACCAACGATTTTGATTACAGTTGTGTTGTTTGTGATGCACCTGTTTCTTATACCAAAAACTGGCGGATGGAAAAGCAGACGATGAATCCCAATATGAAGTTGGAAAATATAGAGACCGAGATTCTGGTTGTTGTGATGAAAGTATAACAGGAGAACTAGAAGCTGAACATGTCAACTAGGGCTACTCTGCTAGTAGAGATGCGGATGAACTTGGTGTTTCAGATGAGAGGGTTTCCACATCACTTCCAATGGAGAGTAAGTGTATAAAAGAGGTTCCTTCAGGTATTGGGAATGTCAAAGAGAGATTAAAAGAAATGAATGAGAAGGTATACCGGATATAAAACAAAATTTGGAACTCTAGGAAACTAGTGACAATCTCCCTTAGAATAGGAAACACATTGCTGTAGGATTGTCCCATCCTCTTGTGGCACAACTCACATAGGTTGTTACTGTTGTGTACCAAGGCCTGTACTGGCTTCCCCTGCAACTTGTAAATACTGTCTTTTCTAATCCCAATGACCCCTGTTGTGTTAGGACTAGCTCCTTCTGTACATATGAGTACATATCCCTTTTGAAATATCATTACAAATCCTTTTTCCTCCATAGCTGAGACTAAGAGCAAGTTCTTCCTTAACCGTATCACATATAGCACCTCCTTAGCCTTTAGTGACACCCTAGACTCGAGTTGGAACATGATAGTTTCAACACCACCATTGTATAGTTGGCATTGTCACCAAGTTCCACATGTAAATTTGAGTCTTTCTCTGTCAAACTGTTAAAGAGATCTTGTGCTGCTGTAATGGGGCCTGATGCAACACTGTTCAAGTTCCAAGCACACTTGGAGGTGGTGCTGGTATATAGAAGGGAGACCAATGAGAAGTCCTCAACTTTATTCCAAACTCATCAAGTTGTACCTATGCTGATGCTATTTTTTGTTGTGACTTCCCCTTCTCCTTCTTCTTCGGGCACTCTGAAGCATTATGGCCATTCTTATGGCAAATGAAGCAATTGATTTTACTTAAGTCCTTCTTCTTTCCTAACTGTAAGGTTGACCCCTCACCTTTACCCTTCTTGCTAGAACCCTCTTGTTTCGCTTTCTTGGCCTGATTGACCAAGGCTAGGTTTTCATCTCCACCTCTTTGGGTGCTGGCCTTAGATTCCTCTTGAGCCTCTTCTTGGATGTGGTCATTCCAAAGCTCCTCCCAATTGGGAAGACGCTTTCAAGCACAGATCCCCTTGACAAATGGTTCCCACGACTTGGTGAACCCATTGTTGTCCACTTTCTCAGCAATGGCTGCAAGCTGATCTTGTATCTGGGTGATCTTTATGAGGTAGTTGGTAATGCTGTTCAATCTTGACATTTGGGTGGATCTTAACTTGTTCTTTAAGATCATCTTCCAATTCACATTATTGCTCTGGAATAAATTCACTAGAGCCATGAACATTCCCCTGGCTATCTTCTTTTCCTCCAAGCGAGGGATCAAATGATCCTAAATGACATCCATTATGACTTGCCGATCTTTAATGTCCTTTTCATGCTCTGTCGACAATGTTGGATTTGTTGGTAGCCAAACCTCCTTAGCAATGTTCTTCCAAAGGTCATTCTCTTTCAGTAGCAAGGTCACCCTTGGCTTCTAAGGTAGGAAATTTGAAACCCCATCCAACTTGTCTTCAAACCTAAGACTGGCTGATGCCATTTTTAGATTTGAGCAAATAAATTACTATGTGCTAATTCTTTCTATCACCTAGAAGAAGTCGTCGTTTTTTGTTGTTGCGCAAATTAGGAAATTGGCCTCCTCCTCTTCAGAGATGCTCTGATACCATGTTAGTTTTCTAACCCTAGTAAATGACTACTTATTTCCTGGTAATTTTCCTTGCTGATTTTCAAATTTAAATTTTAGCTTTACTGAATAAAAAGTACTACAAGGATTTTAATTGACAAATAAAAAAATAAAACAAACAAAACAACCAATTTCCTTAGAAAAATACATAGAAATATTTGCTCTTCAAAATATGCCTTTTATTTAATAAATTTTTAGACATACAAGGGCTCCCTTACTAGGAAAATAGCCCACTCAGAAAACAATTTAGCTACAATAAAATATTGAGAATAAACTGGGCACCTGTAGAAGTATGACCCTCCAGAAAAATTCTAAATTACCCACAAACCACATGTTGCCTGCTGATGTGACCTGTATGGCCTATACAACTCTTATAGTTTGCTATAAGAGCGTGCTGTTGATCAAATATGTGCCTTGGTCTGTTGTATGACCTAATCTACACCTCCATCTGCTCGATCTACCCCTATACAACCCCGACCTCTACACTTGAATGATTTCCCTTGTTGCCACACACTGCTCTTGTCTTCTTCTGACTGTTTCACACTTGGATGAATGTCCTTCACCCTTTTATTGATATTCTCACTTATTTCTCTGTGTTTTGTGCTCAATAATGTGTCTTCTCGCTCAGCACAACCTTCGTGTTCTATGTTTGAGTTATGACTAAATCCACAACCCTAATCTCTAAAGTGATCAACGGTTCGGATTTATCTAATTCACTAATGCAATAACCTTTGCATTTCATTAGATTGACTCACTTTATTCTTATAAAAAGAAATTAGTTTAATTAAACTTTAAAGTAATTACTAAGGTTAAGAGTCAATTAGATGACTTCCACACGTCTAGACACTTATACCTGTGTAGAAGTACCTGTCAAAGCTACAAACATCAAGACCACAAGCTATGTTTATCTCGCCTTTCCTTTTGCTTTTTTTGTAGCTCACTTTGGGTGATCCTTCTTGAGATGCTCGTCCTCAACACAATGTTAACATTTCTCTTTTGTTCTCCACTTTTTAGCTCAATCTTGCTTGAGTTTGTGTTGTTGGCAGAAACAACCTTCTTCTTTTTTCTATTCTTGGCCTTTATTGCTTGATGGGAATAATGTTGTTGACACCTCTAGGGCCAATCCAACATTTTTTTTGCTTGACTTCTTTATGCACCAAGGCTGAATGTGTTTTACGTAGTCAAGTTATACTTCAGTTCGAAAGCTACGACAAGCCCTTTAGACTTGGAAAAAATAGTAAGAAGAGTTATCATAGTGTGCTCAGTCATGCTTTTGAAATCACAAGCTACCAAATGTTCCCTGAAGGATTCAAATTGATAATGTATGATGCCATACTTTGTCATTCTTGCATCCTCATTTGAAAGACTTTCTTCTTAGATTAAGCCTCACCTTCACATCTTTTGGTTTATACATATTCAATAACCATTCACAAGCCTCTTGGGAGGTTTTGGGATCCTTAGCATGCAAAAGCACACTATTAGAAAAATTTAAGATAATAAATGCAATAGCTTTATTGTCTTATTTTCCCAATTTTTGTTATCTCCTTATGCTATTGTTGTTGCTAGTTCCTTTCCTTACACGAGCTCCAATGAGTATCTCTCTAAGAGCAACATTCTCGTATGATTCATAGTTGAAACTAGTGCCATCAAATTGTTTTACCATCTTGTGTGTATAGGTGGGGAAGAAAATGAAGTATTGACATATGGTGATTCGTACACATATCCAACAACTGATCCCAAGCCTCCTTGGAGGTTTTGGCATCATTGACTTGCAACACTATCAAAACAGAAGTTCTATCTTAGTTATTAGTTTTGTTAACTCCACAAAACAATTACCCAATGACACACAATATGTGTACTTGTTAATATTCAATAAGCTCAATATTCTATGATGATTAAGGCAATAAACACAAGGGTCACTATATGATGTAATATAAGAAAAGGTTACCTTTCTGTCACACCTCAATGTTATTTTATTAATATAATAACAAATTTATAACAATAATAAGAATAACAACAATAATAAAAATAACAAAAATAATAAATATTAGTGATAATGCAAACCTAAGCCAATATTATAAACTAACAAAAACCATACTATTTGATAAGTTTAAGATACTATAGGCAAGGTCTTTATTATTTTTATTTTATTACTTCTTGAATTCTCTTTGGTTCCTTGCCTCCACTCCAGGAACAATATTCTCATATGAAGCTTTCAAAGGTTGAAATTGGTGCCATCAAATTTTTCTTCCATTTTCCGCGTATTTGTGGTGATGATAATGGGCATTTCTAACCTTCATTTCATAGATGTTTTCACCAAAACTACTCACAAAAATAAAATTCATTGTGTTACATCTAAGATTTACACACAAGATAAGTCCAATCTTCTAGGTACAATTCCTAGGTAACTCTTGGAAGTTCTACTTGTTACCCCTCATATTGACATGAGCTATAAACATGACCTTGTGCAAATTGATGGGATCATTCAAGCCTTCCAAAAGTTGGAATGTTAGTGGAGATTGCTTCATGGGTGCATCTTTTTCTTCACGGATCTTCATCACGGTGGTCACATCCTAGTCACTTTCACTTAATGTTGTGAGGTTGACCTCTAACACGGTGACACATTTACCTAGTTCCATTCATATTCATGCCATTTCCGTAGTTTTACAGAGGCAAATTGTTCATTTCAAACATATTATAACTTTTGCCTAGCTAAAATCCACTTCTCACCATTTTATGTAGATATTTGTGTATCATATCACATGTCCTTTTTCCTAGGTAAAATCCCCAAGTACACCTACACTTTACTCCATCTCTTAGAAGGTGCAAGGTATCTTTTGTTTATAATCTCTAGATTTTAAATTATATTAACCCTTAACATCTCATATTTCTGCATTTTCCAATATGAATGCCCATTTAACTAGTTTAGGATATTATAATTAAAATTTAATGTCTTAAACCTTAGGTTAAGTGCCTAATATTGGCCTATTAGTACTTTAATGTTCTAATCCTTCATTGAAGCCTTTTCCCCTAAGATTAACTTGCTAATTGGCCACTATGGGTTATAAGTTAAAACCACTAAGGGTTATAAGTTAAAGTTCATGTGATACACATGAGACTAGGCACTCCCCTGTTGGCACATATGTTGAGGCAAAACTGTAGGAATTTACAGGGAAAGTTCCTTAGATCAAACACAAAAGGTCACCGCTCACAAACAGATCACAGATCAGTACATTAGTATTTGATGTGGTTAAAACCCTTGAAGAGGGAAACAGTCCACGACTTGAGCCAACGTGACCACTTTAGACAATTTATTAATATAAAGAAAGAAAATTTATATAAGCTTCTCTCATAAATGGTCTCTGGACAAATGACCCTCCATGCTCTTTAAATAGAGATCATGGACCAATCGGGTGTTAAGCCATGAATTAAGTGTCGGTAATACCGAGAGAATGAATCGTCGAATCACTACATATCGTGATCGTTAGATTATAAATTACAAAAGTACATACTAAAGAAACACACTTTACCTAAATTTACGCTAGACCAAGTTATACTTAACTATTTCCTATGTGTCGGAATATCCTAACATCCCCCCTTAAGAACAACTTGGAATAGGATTGAAGGATTTACAAAGGTGACACAATAGGAGAAGGAAGGAGGCATTAGATCCTATCCCCCCTTAATGATAACTTTCCTGAACTCCAAGCATAAATCGAAGTTTGGTAAACTTCACTTCTGTGAGAGCCTTTGTAAAGATATCAACAACTTGATCATTGGTTGAACATAGTTTACTTCAAGAACATGATCATGAATGAGATTTTTGATGAAGTGCATGTGTAGCTCAATGTGTTTGCTGCGCTGATGCTGAACTGGATTTTTTCATAGTTGAATGGCACTCTGATTATCACACCAGAGTGTAGTTGGATGCTATTGATGAAGACCAAATTCGGACAGGATCTAACGAAGCCATAGGGATTCCTTGTTGGCTTCAACATCACCACGATACTCTGCTTCTGCTGAAGAAAGAGAGATGGCACTTTGTTTCTGACAAGACCATGTAATAGGTCCTGAACCAAGAGTGAATACATAACATGCAGTAGACTTTCGATCATCGGGGTCACCAGCCCAATCAAAATCAGTGAAACCAACCAACAATGGAGATGCTCTTGCACTATATTGAATCCCGAACTGAACTGTACCTCGAACATATCGAAGTATTCTTTTAGTTGCTTTCCAGTGACTTTCATGAGGTTTGTGCATAAACCGACCAACAAGACCAACGACAAAGGAAAGGTTAGGATGGGTATGTGCTAGATACAAAATTTTATCAACAATTTTGACGGTATAAGGTAGCATCAACCTCAGGGGAAATACAAGTGACTCAAAGCTTGACTCCAGACTGAAAGGGAGAAGGGGCTGACTTACAGTCTTCCATGTGAAAGTGGCATAGGAGATCACATACATACTTGGACTGAGAAAGGGTAATACCTTCTTTGGATTGCAAGACTTGAAGACCAAGGAAATAATGCAAGTGTCCTAAGTCTGTCATTACAAACTTCTTTTTGAGGCTAGACTTCACATGGTTTATATGGTTGGGATCACTACTAGTAAGGATAAGATCATCAACATAAAGAACAAGGATGATTAAGGACTTACCCACTTTCTTGGTGTAGACAGTGTTGTCGGAATGACATCTAGAAAAGCCGTTATCAAAGAGAAAGCTATCCATTTTGGCATACCAAGCCCGAGGGGCTTGTTTGAGACCATACAGAGACTTCGTAAGGCAACAAACAAGGCTAGAGTCTTTTTGGATAGAGAAAGGGGGTTGTTCCATGTAGATTTCTTCATGCAAGTCCCCATGTAAGAAGGTGGATTTAACATCCATCTGATGGACTTCCAATTTAAAGGAGGCAACAAGGGAAAGAACAAGGTAGATAGAATTCATTTTGGCAACAGGGGAGAAGATTTCAGTGTAGTCAATGCCTTCAATTTGTGAAAATCCTTTAGCAACAAGACGAGCATTATGTTTATCCACTTTTCCATCTGGTCCAAACTTTGTTTTGTAAACCCATTTGCATCTGACAAGTTTTCTTCCCTTTGGAAGAGGAACAAGATCCCAGGTATTGTTTGCCAATAAGGAACGATATTCTTCATTCATAGCTGCATCCCAATCTGGATAACCTGAAGCTTCTTCTAAGGTATCTGGATCATAATTTTCTAGAACTTGAGCCAATAAATAAGAGGCTGTATCAAACTGAGAACGTGTATGACGTTGATCTGCTGGGTCACCTGCAAGAGAACATGTTGCATCCCAAGTAGAGCGAACCCATTTTGGAAGCTGTGGAGCTGAAGCAAGATCCTTAGGAGGTGGAGGAGGATTGCCATCCTCACTCTCATCATCCGAAGTAGAAGGAATGCTGTCAAAAGTAGAAGAGATAGAGAGAGGTGGTACATATGCCGAATCAGGCTCGTAGGCAAAAGGTAGCACACTCGCCGAACTAGGCTCACAGGCCAATATATTTTCATCAAATTTTACATCTCTTCTAATGATTACATTTTTGGATTTGGGTTGAAGAAGTCTATATCCTTTGACATCTTCAGAATATCCAACAAAAATACATTTTTCACTCTTAGGTTCTAAGGCTTTATGTTTCTCATCTGGAATATGGGCCCAAGCATCACTTCCAAAAACACGAAAGTGACTTACATCTAGTTTGATTGAGCTACAGGCTTCTTCTGGAGTGATATTCCTTAAAACCTTAGTAGGAGTGCGATTTACTATGCAATTTGCACTGTTAATTGCTTCTGCCCAAAAAATTAAGACTAAGGCCTTTAGATTGAAGCATACAATTAGCCATTTCTTTTAGAGTGCGATTCTTCCTTTCAACTACACCATTTTGTTGTGGAGTATACTAAACAATATGTTGCAATTGAATGCCATGCTTAGTGCAAAAGTTGATAAATTTGTTGTTAACATATTCTCCTCCATTGTCAAATCTTAACTTAAGAATTTGATGTCCAAATTGTTTCTCAACAAAGGCTTTAAAGGCCAAGAACATGTCAAAAACTTCACTCTTGAGTTTTAAGAAGTATACCCAAGTGCGTCTGGAAAAATAATCAATGAAAGTTAAGAAGTACTTGTATCCAGAGAAAGAAACAACTGGAAGTGGACCACATAAATCACTGTGCACAAGCTGCAAAGCGGCCAAAGTGTGCCAAGAGGCACGTTTGTTAAAACTATCCCGATGATGTTTTCCGAGTACACAATCTGAACAAACACCATCTCGGCAAGATACCATAGGAAGACTTGTCACCATATTTTCTTTACATAGAGTTTGAAAAGAGCGAAAATTTAAGTGACCAAATCACTCATGCCAAAGTTTGCTCACTTCATCATTATGGGCAACAAAAACAGAGCGAAGACATGATGACCCAAAGTTGTCAAACTTATACAACCTTGTGGAATCATCAACAATGCCAATAGCTAAAATATGTCTAGGATCTCTTAGGTCATTAATTACAACATCACGAGGTGAGAATTCTATGGTTTTACCTTCACCTGAATGAGTTATCTGATAAACAAATATAAGGTTGCAGGACAAGGTAGGAACACATAATACATCATTAAACTGACCATTATTTAGATGAATGGTTCCAAAGCCTACAACACCAAGAGATCTATCATCACCAACATAAATATTTTTGGTGTTACAATCATTTAAAGAAGAAAACATGGCTTTATTTTTGGCCATGTGGTAAGAGGCTCCTGAATCAATGAGCGACTCATGAGAATGAGAAGAAGAAGATACATTCAATGCATAACCAGATTTTGATGCTTGACAACCACATGCAGAAAGTGCCATTCTTGAAGATGAAGTTGAGGAGTTCTCCAAATGGATGTTATGCTTCTTCATTGCTGCTTCCAAGGCTTCCATCTTCTTAAAACATTTTGACTCTCCGTGGCCATCACGATTACAAAAGGTTGCAATGTCTGTTTGTCTTCTTCCCTTTGTTTTTATTTGCCTTATCAGTTTGTTGAATTGCTTTTTCAGTTTGCGGCTGAGATTGCTTTAGACGCTTGTTTGGTTTAGGACCATTCTTTTTAGGATGCAGCTTCATAGGATTCTTTGGATTTGGTTGCTGTTGGGCTGCTAAGGCTTTCTTAGAAGAGTTTCCAGTATTAATAAGACCAAGGTGTAAGGGTTTTTCTATGTTGAACGGGGATTCGTCCCCGCCATAATTTCATGCCGTTCCCTCCATTCCAGCGTTTCGGGGACTTTAGAACTCGTTGGAAACTTTCCAGATTTGCAGGGGACTCCATCGGGGACTTACGAACTTCAAGGCCATCCCCTAGCTATTCCTCGAAAATTTGGGGACTTTTTGGGGACTTCTCGACGTCCCCAATAAAATTTCTAACCATAAGTTAAAAAAAATATTAAAATATTTCATTTATATAAAAAAAATTGAAACAAAATTTTAATAAAATTCAAAATTTTAAATAAAAAAAATGTAAATTTCTGAATTACATTTACTCTAACCTAAAGGCTAACGCATATACCTATCAAACTTAAAACATTTACAATTTACCATTTTACCCTTTGGTAGCTACACTAGCGACTAAATTATTTTTAAATTTTAATTTTTGTCATTTTGGTTCTTGGACTATAGTCTATTACTACAATCTATAAATTTATAATCCATGGTTTTCTACTTCTAGACTCTTAATTTGAGATTTATATTTATATTTTAATGAATTATTCATGTTTACATCTTAATTAAATTTTAGTACTATTTACTTTTACACTTTAGCTGCTATTTAAATTTTGAAATGATTTGTCATGCATCAGTGATCATAGAATGATTATGTAGATATTAGACAGTAGTATTGTAGGTTGTAACTTGTATGAAACTAATAGTACTTCTTAAGTTATGCAATGATGATGAAATTTGTTTTTGTGATGCACAATTCTCAATGGCAATTAGATACTATTAGACTATTAGTATTTGTCTATAGATTTATCATTTTAGTATTTTATTTATTTTGATTTTGTTTAATTTTAATTTTTTAATAAATAATAAATATAATAAATTGTTGCCGCACTTGCCGTACCCAACCCACCGTCCCCTGAAAATTCTGGGGTGCGCTCTAGCAGTCTCGGAAACTCGTACCCCGTCCCCCCCCGTCTCCACGTCCCCACAGCCAGTGCAACATAGGAGTTTTTCTTGTTCTCTTATCAAAGGATCACAAAAGGCATCAAAAGAGGGGGACTTGTAGGGCGTTCCTTGAGAAATGAGAGCTTCTCTAGTGGAATGGAAGGTGGAAACAAATATAGACTATGCAGGGCCTAACTTAGTAAGAATGGAATAGATAAGACTACCATCTTCCTTATTGACCTTACAACCTTCCAGGAGAAGTCTAAGGGTCTTGACTTTGGACAAGAAATCTTCAATAGAGAAATTACTGGGGTCCAAAGTAAGCAGCTTATTTTCAAACTGGTGGTCTCTGATTTCATTTTGAATGCCAAAAATAGTATTTAGCTTTTTTATAGCTTCATCAGGGGAGTTAATTTCTTGGATATGAATTCTGAGATCTTGAGCAATGGACATTCCTATCAATCCTCGTGCTTGATCTTGTTTATTTTCCCATATAACCTTTTTATCTTCATCAGTAGGTTTAGATTCTTGTCCTGGGGCTATTCTATAAATCCCTTTACTTCTAAGTAAGTCTACCATGTAGGATAACCATTGGAAATAATTGGTGCTGTTAAGAATAACTAGGCATGTACTTTCCATTTTTAAAAACTGAAGTTGTAAAGGTTGAAACTAATTGCTCCAATGGAAAGATCTCGAAAAATTAGGCTGGTTAAAAAAAACGGCTCTGAAAACTGCTTCCGGATGAAGAAGTTATGCCTTTTTGAAGAAAAGTTGTAGTATATGCCAAGTAGTCACGTGATAGGTTGAAAGTTGATGATTAAGTTGTACAATTTTTTTTAAAATTCCCCCATTTCCAAACTTATATAATAAGCTCACTTTTTTTTTTATAATAAAAATAAACTACTTTATGTGACTCACTTTTATAAATAAGTGAGTCACTTTTACACTGTTACTTTATGAACTAATGACCAATTAGACTGTAACTTAAATAAAAGATAAAGTGACTTTAGACTTTAAGTGACTCACTTTTTATAATGGGTGAGAAACACTATTACATAAAGTAACTTTAAAACACAAGTTACATGTGTTTAAAAAAAAATCTTGACAAAGCCATTTAAAAAAAAGTAACTTAGACAATTTTTTTATTAGAAAAAGTAACTTGACAAAGAGACTTGAATCCAAGAACTCTATTCTCATAAAGTAACTTTAGACCAAGTGAGCTAGTTAAAAGATTTAGTAATTGTTGGAAAGGAGGAAGGTTTTTTTATTTATTTATTTATTTAAATTTCTATATAATTATTTTCTCTTTGGGGTGCGTGCTTTTTTTCCTGCAAAAAACAATCACACAAACAACAAAACAAAGAAAAAATACAACCCTTGCGGCTTGCTATTAGATTTCTGTTTAGTTCGCTTGACAACTAAATATTTTCTTTGCTATTTCTGATTTCCCAAGATCGCACAAAGTTGCGGGGAAAGAGCATACATAGGAGAAAAATCTCGTCTTTCTGTTCTTGGTTTGCCAGATCGCACAGAGCGTAGAGCAAAAAACATACGCAGAGAAGAGAGTATAGATCTGGTAATAATAATAAAAAACGACTATAGACCGAAATAAATAAAGGGATAAATAAATATAACTACAAAAAAAATACTTTATACCTCCAGATCTAAAATGACATAGCGAGGGTATCCGGAAACCTTTTCGCATGAAACAAAAATGGTTCCTCAATGGAACAGAGGCTTCGGACACAACAGAGCAATTCTGCCAGCTCGAAAGTGGTCAGAAACAGTAGATCTGGAAAACGACAGTCGTATGTAGTCAAACTCGGCTTTGGATTTGGATCAATAATGGATGCGGCCCTCGAATAACTCTGATACCATGTAGGAATTTACAGGGTAAGTTCCTTCGATCAAACACCAAAGGTCATCGCTCACAAATAGATCACAGATCAGTATACAAATATTTAACGTGGTTAAAACCCTCATAGTGGGAAATAGTCCACGGCCTGAGCCAACGCGGCCACTTTAGACAATTTATTAATATAAAGAAAGAGAATTTACATAAGCTTCTCTCATAAATGGTCTCTGGACAAATGACCCTCCATGCTCTTTAAATAGAGATCATGGACCAATCGAGTGTTAAGCTATGGATCAAGTTTCTGTAATACCGGGGAGAGAATGAACCGTCGTATCACTACATATCGTTATTTTCGGATTATAAGTTACAAAAGTACATACTAAAGAAACAAACTTCACCTAACTTTACGTTAGACCAAGTTATACTTAACTATTTCCTATGTGTCGAAATATTCTAACAAAAACACATGATAACAAGTCAATTCACCCTAGCCTCAATTTAGCCTTCTTCACATGTGCTAAACCCAGTTCATGCTTTATTCTTATCCATTAGCGCAAGGTTTTAGGAATTAAATGAGACTTGGGTTGACTAGGGAAGGCTAATACCCGCATGCCCTAAAGTTTTGATCTTCCATATCATCCATCCACCTCATCCACTTATGCTCACATCCCTATGTGGTACGCTCCTCTAAGAGGATATATCCACTTCATGCATAACTTTGTTCACGCCTTGCACTCATGTAAAGTGACTAGCGATGGTCAGGACTTGGTCAAAGGGCACCCATTTGTGCATATTTTTAGGAGATCATATGAAATTGATAAAGATCCATTTGAACAAATGTAAAGGGAGACTATTTTAGGGTGAGAACTTTAGGGATGACTTGGTTAAAGTGGGCAAAAATGCACATTGTTCAAGGGCATACTCATTCTTTCTCTTCAAGGGCGAATTCATGCATGGTGAAGGTTTAAATGTGAATACAAATCACAATTCTATGTGTTTATTTCAGTCAGAGTGGTTCACAAGGTACAAGTACTAAGGGCACACTTGCTAAAGGATAAATTTTGAGTTTTATTGGTCAAAGTGCTTTTGGAACGAGCATTCAAGCGTTACACTTGGTATTGGCATATATTTCTAGAAGAGTGCCCTCATAAGTAAAGCTTTACACATTGAAAACCACTCATTTTCTTGGAATATCACATTCCTCAAATAATATTATTAGTTGGAGATGGTTGTTTCTAGGAGCCTTCATCTTGGAATTTTACAATTGGCATTCATGCACACCTATTGAAATTCTCCCTATCTATTTTACCAAGCCATTTATTATTATTTTGCACATAAGGATGGCATCCAAATTTTTCCTTCGCATGAAGAAAACACTCTTCTATGCGCTCTTGAGCTAATTTTCCCACCTAGGTAATTGTTGTAAAAGTTCTAGTTTTTTTTTTTTAATTTTTAATTTTTATTTTTTATATGTCTCTAGAAGAAGCTAATGAGGAAATAATATTTATTTGAATAGGAGTTAGAGTTCAAATCTACATAAGGATTTACTCTCTTCATTTATAAGATGGATTGGATTAGTGGAGTATAATGGGAAGAAGCTTGTCTCACCTTTGCAAAGTTTTTGTGTAATCTTCTCTGTTCTCTAATGTTTGTTCTAGATTAATTATGGAATCGTTTTTTATTGCAAGTTTATTGAGGAAAGAGTTGTTATAAAGCGAGCAACACAAGTGAGGTATGACTTGTGATCTATTTCATTTCTTTGTGTTGTTCTAAGAATGGAGGGTGAATATCATAGGGTTTTACTTCCTTACCCAAGGTTTAGTTTAAAATTAAAGTTTGTAATAGCTAGGCTAAATTTTTATAAGATTATCCCAATATTACTTGCATAGTTTATATTTCTTAGTTTAATGCTCACCAAGCAATCTTCCAAGGTGTCAGGGGACTTAAAACAACAAAGATAAGAGGACAAATACTCAAGAGTAGCTTTGACCCCATAGCATGAGTAAGATAGGCATTGGTCTTCCATTTACTCATCACCCCAAGCCCATATTTTAGATCAATTTTTCGTCTCAATTGTGGCTAGGTTCTCTTCACTCCTGCTCCTACTACACAAAGTGAGCGGCGAAACCTTGTTTGACTAGGAAACCTATCTTGAGTCTGAAGTCTGAGGTGGCAGTGGCCAATATTTGAGTTGCATAAGGCTAGCACCTGTCTTTGGGAATTTGAGCAAAGGTGTTGGTTTGTATGGTACTATTGATTGTCACCTTAGCAGAACCACCGTTCACATTAGCTCTGCTCTATTGAAGCAGAAGGGGGGATTTCATAAGATTAAATCACTAATCTATCTATTAGCATACTGATGAAAATCATATTAGTTTTTGTGCTTTTAATGATCTCCAAAAAATAGAGGGTGAGAAGACATTAATGAGAAATGTTAGTGCTTGAATTCCTAGATATGTATATGTAAGTAGGCTAACCTAATTGTTGATGCTCATAGTTTGTGAATTTTAGGGTTTGTAACAAAGCCCTAGTAGAAGATTGATATTCTAGGGTATGATGATATTGTTTTTGATATAATTTAAGCTTCGATGATAAAAGTTCGGGGTTTGCAACAAACCATAGTAGAAGGCTGTCATGTAAAAGCATATTGTTGAGCCCTTAGATGCATTGTAGAATTGTATTTGATTGAATTGCTGATATCTAAGGCTTTATGTCTCAAAAATGGATTCTTAGGTTTGCAATATATTGTAGAAATTTCTGTTTCCCACCCCGGTTTCCAGTTTCACCTTATTTCTCCAAATAGTTAAATGCCCATTCCCATAGCTTTACATTCAACAAGCTGAAAAAATAAATATTTTTTGAAAACACAAATTTTGGAAATTTTCACAATTCTGGAAATGCGGAAATAAAACTTAGAAAAATAAATCAGCCACACAGATTTTTGACACGCTGATTTTTGGTCAAGATGACCCTGGAAAAACCCCCTACAACTCTTGGGGAAAACTAGTTCGAAAGCTCCTTATTTCTGAAAATGCTTTTTACAGTGAGGCAAAAATTCCAGCAAAAATTCCAGCAACTTAATAAATGTATTTATCTCGATTTCCGTGCATCTACTCTGCCTTGGAAAACGTGCCAAACAGGAAAAACTCAAAACAAAAAATTTACAGCATTTATGACAGCATTAAATGCTGAAATGGCTTTCTCGATTTTTGTGCTCAGCTGTACAGCCGTACTGTTATAAAGACTGTACGAAATAGACAATAGACCCTCCTCGATTTCCATGCTCCTTTGCGTCAAAATCTATGCCGAAGCTGCTGTACCACTGTTGTATGGATTTCTCGAAATTCGTGCCACCAACTAGCAATCTCTCTCCTCGATTTTTGTGCCCAGAATCTGTCTAGAAATTAATGCTGAAGTTGCTATACGGTCTTCCTCGAAAACTGTGCCTCTCCCTCAAAAAATGTGCCAACCACCTGCTGTACGAATTTCTGCCTTGGGAACCGTGCCTATTTGCTGCTGTACGGATTTTGCTGAAGTCTCTATCCGTTGCCCTCCTTCTCCTCACTGCCCAGGAAATTTCTCCTTTGCTTTCTCTCCTCCTCTCTCAATCTGCTCATGAAAGAATGAATGACCTTTTCTCTCCTTTTCCTCTTTTAACCTAACCCTAAGTGACTTTTGGGGAATCCCTAAATCCAATGGCTGAGATAGCTTTAGATCTAGGGCTGAGATTAAATGCTCATTTAAATCTCACTTTCTATTTTTTAATTCACTCCACTTTAATAAAGACCCACTTAGTCATTTATTTCCAAAGTCACTTTTCACTTTCTAATTTCACATTGACTTTATTAAAGTCACTTTAAAATTAGACTTTAGTAATTTTATCACTTAAAGTCACTTTTAAATTAGATTTGACTTTATAACTTTATAAAGTCACTTTAGGAGAAAAATTAAATTCTTTTGGACACTTTTCCCTGGGCCAAAGATCAAAGCCTTAGGGAACCACCTGTCCTCCGGTAACCAAATTTCAACACTCCCTCTTACCGAGGAAGGTGTTCCTCACCACACCCATCTTGTCTCCGAAGTAGACATGCTTGCCCCGTGGTAAGGCTTTGGTAAGAATATCTGCAACCTGCTCATCAGTGGGAATATACTCAAGCTTTACAGCTCCTTTCTGAACATAGTCTCTGATGAAGTGATATTTGATCCCGATATGCTTTGACCTGTCATGAAATACTAGATTCTCTGTGAGTTTAATGCAACTCTGATTATCACAGTAAATCACTGAAGGTCTCAACGGCTGACCAAATAAGCCAAACAACATCTTGCGAAGCCAGATGGCCTCACAACTAGCTAGACTGGCTGCCATATACTCTGCTTCTGCTGAACTCAATGCTACTGACTGCTGCTTCCGGCTGAACCATGACACCACTGCCGAACCCAACCCAAAACAACACCTTGAAGTGCTCTTCCTATCAGAAGCACAACCTGCCCAATCAGAATCAGTGTAACCTGCCAATCTCACTCCATCCCCCTGCCTGTAGTCCAGACCATAATCCACTGTCCCCTACAAGTATCGCAAAATGTGTTTTGCAGCCACCCAGTGAACCTTCCTAGGCTCACACATAAACTGACTCATCGTGTTGACTGCAAAACAGATATCTGGTCTAGTGTTGACCAAATACATCAAGGAACCAATCAGCTGTCTGTACAATGTGGGATCCACCAACTCGAAATCTGAAGCATGAAGCTTCTTCCAGTTGGTGATCATTAGTGTCGACATGGGTCTACAATCCTCCATGTGGAATCTGCCAAGGATGTCCACAATATACTTCCCCTGTCCCAGGAAGAAATGCCCCTCCTCCTGCCACACCTCCAAACCCAAAAAGTAATGCATCAAGCCGATGTCCTTCATCTCAAACTCCGCCGCAAGATCTCTCTTGCAGTGCTCTATGAGTCTCTCTGCACTTGTAATGACCAAGTCATCCACATACAGCACCAGAATGAGAGGCTCCTCACCTATCACAATATAGTAAAGGTTCGGATCTGCCTCACTCTTTGTGAAACCCATTTCTTGCAAATATGTATCTATCTTGGAGTACCAAGCTCTGGGAGCTTGCTTCAGGCCATAAAGGGCTTTCTTCAATCTGCACACATGGGACTCCTTCCCATGCAACTCAAAGCCCTGTGGCTGCTCAATGTACACCTCCTCCTGTATGAAGCCATTGAGAAATGCAGTCTTCATATCCATCTAGTGGATCTTGCAACCCATCTCTGTTGCTATCGATATAATGAAACGGATCGAAGTATATCGAGCCACGGGAGCGAAGGTCTCCTCATAATCAACTCCCTCTACTTGGGAGAACCCTCTAGCCACAAACCTTGCTTTGAATTTCTCAATGCTGCCATCTGCAACATGCTTTACCTTATAAAGCCATCTGGAAGTAACCACAGATTTGCCCTCAGGCCTCGGCACCACCTCCCAAACATCATTCTTCATGATAGAAGAATACTCCTCCTGCATGGCCTCTCTCTAGACCTGCTGACTAGCTGCCTCCTCATAGCTAGAAGGCTCAGAGTCTAAGATGTTGGCAGCCATTGCCATGTAGCTACAAAACCTCTCAGGTGGTCTGCTCTCTCTGACCGGCTTCTTAGGCCCAACAACAGAGGTGGCCTCTCTCAAGGTATTCTGAAGCCACTTGGGATTCTTCTTCCCTGAGCACACTTCTTCCACTGGAGAATGAAACTCCTCCTCCTCATCATCAGGAGCATGAACTCCTGATCGTCTGTCTGCTGTCCTCTTGCCTGCACCTGAACCTGTAGATGCTGAAGTACTGTGTGAATTGTCCACCAGTGGACTCCCTAGTGAACTGCTCTGCGGACTGCTTTGCATGCTGCCTGAAGCACCACCCCTCTGACTCTGCGAGCCACTGCTCATTGACGGACCTGACACCGTAATCGATGTACCTCCGGATCCTCCTGATCCCTGCC
>CM076573.1:783201478-783258958 GCA_034641835.2 Pinus albicaulis | reverse complement strand
TTGGGAAAGTGATCCTCGCCCAAAACCCAGAAAAACCCAGAAAACGTTTTTCCTAATTCCAAACTTCAAAATTTGACCCTTTTTATTTTGGCCCTTTTTCCAACTCGTACAATCGGAATTGGTAACCGCTATTGTTTCAGTATGATTTCTTCGATGTCATAGACCACAAAGCCGAGCTGTGACTATGCTCCGATACCATCGTAATATTCTACCACTGTAATATCCCCAAAGGGGAAATAACCAATAATAAACAGAAATATGCCAGACAGATATAGAAAATACAATGCTGAACCAGATCAAGGAGCAATGACACATAGAATGCCAGAAAACTGAGCCATTTTATTAATCTGAAGGTACATAGAGAGGAGTACAAGAAAATCAGGATGAGTGCACCTATCCTTGCCCTAGGCAAGTGGAGACCCCCTCAGACAAATAATGGCTGCAACAAGGACAATACCGTCGCTTCCCGCAAGCCATGAACTCGCCGGTGGCCGGGGCCGAAGACCGGAACCCTCCACAATGTAGTAAAAACGCCTCGGCTCGCTATACGCATAATGAAACCCTCCGCACAATGGTAAACGTCCATCGAAGGCTAGAAAACGCCGATGAGTCAGCTTCTCTCTCCCAAGTCCTCTCCGGGACCGCCGTTCTACCAAGTGGATCTGCTCCTGAACACTCAGATCTGACAGATCTGAAGCCTCCAAACCAGATCTACGTCCTTCTCTCCCTGATCTGCGTCCTCCACTATCAGATCTGCCACCAAACCTTCAGATCTATGTTGGATCTGACAATATCTCTTCAGATCTACAGCCTCTAGGGCTGGATCTGATGTTAACCCTTCAGATCTGGACTAGATCTGCCAATATTTCATCAGATCTGGAACTCTCCAAGCTGGTTCTAGTGCAAAACCCCCAGATCTGCAACATGCAAGACTAGATCTGCAACATACAAGACTAGATCTGCAAGATCTATCCTCCCCGAAGCTAGATCTAACAATAAACCTTCAGATCTGCAACCCTATCCTTCAGAAATGGACAGCGTTCTCCTTGGCCAGAACTGAACTGCGTCCCTCCTTGGACAGCGTCCTCACCCTCCTGAAATAAATTGCGTCCTCTCCCTGGATGAGACAGCGTCCTCTCCTCAATGAACTGCGCAGCCACTAGAGGGCTTTCTCCTCCTCAGATTTGCTTCAGAAACTGCTGCTGCTCTGCTACTGGAACTGCAAGATAGAACTCAGAAAAACCTTACTAGGGCGGGCACTCGAAGTCCCCCGAAGCTAAGGGTGAAACCAGAAAACCTTACCAGGGCCGGCACTCGAAGCCCCCCGAGGCTAAGGGTGAGATCTCCGACCGGAGACACTCGTGCACTAAACAGTGCTGCAGACCGACTAAACAACCGGCGTGCTGAAGCAGACAGAAGTCCAGCTATCAATAATAATATCAAACCATGAATGATCAAATGAGGTGAGAGCCTCCCTTTTATAACATCAAACTCCCTCCAAAACTTAACTCTCCCTGGATCTGCGCAGTTTACCTTGGGTTAGCCTGATGCCTTCCCCATCATATCCACGTGGACCCCCAAGGCCCCCTCTCTAAGTTACAACGTCAATCTACTAGGAAAAGAACACTTTATTATAAAGTGAGGTGACTAAAGTGAGGTGACCCCTCTTATTTCTCACTTTATTTATTATGTCTAGCTAAAGCGGCAAAATAAAGCAAAATGAAATATTCCAATTAGCAAGGCTAATTGGGAATATTACAACAAGTGTGATGGTGAACCCACACTCTACATCAAAGAAAATGACGGTAAAATAGTTATTTTTGTTTTGTATGTAGATGATTTAATTTTTACAGAAAATGATGTTTCTCTCATTGTTGATTTTAAAGAAGTCGTGAAAAGTGAGTTTGAAATGACTGACTTGGGTTTGTTAAGATATTTTTTGGGCATAGAAGTAAAGCAAACAGAAAAGGGAATTTTTATCTCCCAAGAAAATTATGTTGCACAAGTTTTAAAGAGGTTGAATATGCATAACAGCAAGCCATAATCAAATCCAACTGTCATGGGGTTGAAATTGAGCAAGGAAGATTGCAGCAAGAATATCAATTCGACATTGTACAAAAGCATGGTTAACATTCTAATGTATTTCACTGCAACTAGGCCTGATATAATGTATGCAATAATCTTGATATCCATATTCATGGAGACACCCAAGGAGACACATTAGCAAGCAGCCAAGGGAATTTTAAGGTATGTAAATGGAAGAAAGGAGTATGGTGTTCTATACTCCAAAACTGATGATTTTGAGTTGACTGGTTACACTGACAGTGATTGGGCTGGAAGTGTTGATGACAGAAAGAGCACATCAGGGTATGTTTTTCATTTGGGATCAGGAACCATTTCATGGACTTCCAAGAAGTAGCCAATAGTTTCATTATCAACAGCAGAAGCTGAATATGTAGCAGAAACATCAGCAACATGTCAAGCAGTTTGGATGAGAAGGATGCTGAGAGATTTATGTCATGAACAAGACAAAGGAACCACAATTTTCTGTGATAACAGTTTAGCAATTGCATTGTCAAAGAATTTTGTTTTCCACAAGAGAACAAAGCATATTGATGCCAAATACCATTTCATAAGGGAATTAGTTAACAATGGTGAAATTGTGTTGCAGCATTGTAGGTCACAGGAACAATTTGGAGATATCCTCACAAATCCATTAGGACAGAAAAGTTTAGTTTATCTCAGAAAATGTCTAGGAATGATTGATGGCGGCAATTGTGATTAAGGGGGAATTTTGGAAATAATCCCAACCACCACCATAAATAAATTCTGGCAGCAGCCCACACTTCATTGAATTTTTGTGCAGGGAAGGACAAAGCCCAGGTTTCAAATTCGGAGGTGTTTCACACAAAATCCAGAAAACAGAGTACCTAGCCTTTTCTTTGTGTTATTTCTTACCCACCACTGTTGACTTACCTTTTTCCCGCATACCGCAGCCCGCAAGTTTTAAGGTTTACCCCTTAAGTGATTCGCTGAAACTTATTTCCCCGCCAATGCGATCTGGTGAGACCCTAACCTTACCTCATTACAAACCGCCACAAACCTTTGTATTTCTCTTCATTCCTTACCTTTCACATTTCGCACTTACCATTGTTTACCACGTTGCAGCCCGCACTTCGCACAGTTTAGAATTTATCTTTAAGCGCCACACCAAACCTTGTGATGTTACGATGGGACATCGTCATCGCACATCGCAAAACTTAGATTTCGCATTTCGCACAACTTACCATTTAACGTGCCCACACTTCGCACATTTTATGTTTTATTTTTTTTGACCGCCTACAACTTCACACTTCGCACATCTCAGGACTTACCTTTTAGCCACCCACAAGTTATGTTATTTGAGTTGCGATGTGATCAAAATCACACGTGGCAAGCTTAGGGGGATAGTGCACATGAGTGCCCACAAGCTCATGAGGATAGCACCCGCAAAGTAAACGATTTAAGTTGTGATGCGATAAGTGCCATCGCACATCGCAATCGCAAAAACTTAAGGTTTTCTCATATCTCGCAATGTTAAAAGTTAAAATTGCCAATTTGCGATGGAGGGGGCAGATGTGATGTGGTTTCGCAGCCAAAACCTATAATATTTCAAGTCTGGGCTTTTGTGTTTTGTACGTTGTTTTCGTGTAGAAACAACAAATAAGACCGAAATGACATTTGGTTGTTACCCATCCATTCTTGTATTGAATTGGCTTAAATTTTCAAGTTTCGGCCATTTTTTATTAAAGCAATGAATTTTTCATATGTTACGTGAAATGAATTAACAGTTTGTGTGAATTTTATTTCCTCATATTTACATTTCTTCATGTTGTGGGGGAAACGTATCCCTTATTTGATTTATTCATAATTTCTAACATAAAAAACATCTATTATAATAATAACAATGTACATCATCCACAGCTTTTGAAGAAGGTGAACTCTCAAACTCCATCATTTCAATGAGTATAACAAACATGTACTATAATAATAACAATGTACATCCTCCATGGCTTTTGGAGAAGGTGAACTGGTCTATCACAATGGACAATTGATGTATGTCTCTCCAAGCCCAAGAGAATGGAATAACCAGTGGAAGATGAGAATGGAAAGGAAGCCCCATGATATTACAAGCGGAAGAAGAAGCAGTGAATATCCCCCTTCCATTACTAACCAGTGCCATGTTACTAGGTGATGGGTTATAGTCGAGGTGGTGGCTCTTCCACGATGTTCCATCCATTACCATTGAGAAAATTAAAAATTAAAAATATTTTTTCATCCCATCGCTTAGTTGTCCCTCATGCTATAACCATTGATCTGGACTAAAAAGAAGAATATGCCCAGCATATTTTCTATACATGCAATCATCCTAATCCTAATCATCATTCAAAAAAAAAAAATCAAACACATGTAGTTGCATATATATAAGCCTATCTGCTAATAAACATAATTTTTAAATTATAACATGACTCTTTTATAACTAATTTTCATGACTCTTATCATTTGAAAAATTGCACATAGATAAACCCAACTTGGCCATTATATAAAAGGAATATAAAGTAATACAGTGATAATGACCATCCTCAGATACAACAACGAAAGAGATTAATAATGCATCATCATATTCCATAACTTAAATTGAAAACAAAGACCTAAACGTTGTCTGAGGTCATAATTATCTTATTTTAAGAATACTTGTTTTGTTTTATCTCTTCTGTTACACAATTTACTTAACCAAACACAATTTACTTAACCAAAAGCCTGATGCACAACCCCATACATTTCCATTCAAGATTGATTATTTCCATTCACTATTATAATTAATAATAATCGTGCAGAGTCATCAAAAATATATGAATGAGTATCTAACTCTCACTTCACTATATGTCAATGCATGAAATATATGTATAGTATAATCTTCCTTTCACAATGCTAAAGGTCACGCCACTCAACTATAAAATTCAAATAAATATGTCTCGACTATGACCAAAAATTTCTAATCCTTTATTTAACCACTTTTCTAATAATTTATTTTACAACAATATATGGGACTATCTCGTGTTAAATTCATCCCAGATGTGATAAGGAAGAATCAAGGATAATGAATAGTAAAGAAGGTTTCTTAGATTTCACTATCCCTTATCTCTTTTATATTTCATAAGGTATTTAAATTGTTCTGTAGAATATATTCATATTATGGAGCCTAAAAGATCATTTTACAATTCAGTATGATAGATATATAATTTTGTCCATGCTCAACTTAAACTTAATTTGGAGTTGAAATTTATGGATTTGTGCATTGGGATTTTGGTTAAATAAATTGTGCAACGACATAGATAAAACAAGTATTCCTAAAATAAGATTATTATGACCTGAGAGAATGTTTAGTTTTTGTTTTCAATTTATGGAATATGTTAATGCATTACTAATCTCTCCGTTGTTGTATCTAAGGAGGTCATTATCACTGCATTACTTTATATTCCTTTGTTTATGATGACCATGTTCGGTTTATTTATGTGCAATTTTTCAAAGAATAAGAACTATGAAAATTAGTTATAAAAGTCATGTTATAAAATTTACACAAAAATAAAACTACTATAAATTTATTTTATAATATATTATAAATCTATTGATAAAATTTGATCTCTCAACTTTTGATAAATCGATTATAATAGATCTTTATACCCAAAATAAACATCGCTAATATATCAATCAATAAAAGATAATAACCTTCAAATCATAATGATATATGGGTTTTCATGACTATGATTTGTCCTACATTAAATTCTTCATTGATTATTTAAAAATAACCTACCGATTCAACCATTCAGAATTTTCATGCTATGACAATTCGAACTCAGTCGTGACATCAGTAGGAATAATCTGTGAATCTTATGAGGACGACTTAGGTTCTATTGCGTCTCAATAATAACGTGAAGAGCAGCTGATGGACCGGTGGAATACGTCGGTGAAAGAAATAGACAGGAGGTGGAGGGTGAGACATGGGAAAATGGCATTAATGACTAAGGATGGAAAAATGGTATTAACGACTAAGGATGTGGCATGTAAACTTTGCAACTGAAAAATGAGATCTTTTCTTAATTGAGAGGTCGTGGAATATAGAATTAGACGAAGAATATTTGATAGTTGTAAAATCCTGATCATCCAAATTATTTTTGAAGTTACTCAAACCCAATTCCAATAGACCACGCCTTAAGCATAGATATGAAAAACAGAAACATCCAGCCTACCCTCAATCAAACAACGAGACATGGGCAGCCCAAGCGTTTAGAATATGAAACTTTTGTTTCTGACTCGGCGGGGCCGTGTTAATGTTTATGATGCTCAACCACACAGACATTTTTGTGATAACACAACTTTGCAAAAAAAAATTGTGGAGTTATTGGTTTGTGGGCTATCCCTGTTGACCTTGTTATCCATTCCACTTGTTCTATCTCAATATTGGTGACTATTATCAACTTCAACATTTAGATGTTTTTCTCGTTATTCTACCTTCATTTCAATGACCACGTATTATGTCATCAATAATACTATCAGAAGTTCTTGGCAAGGTGGCATTCAGCGCTCATATCCCATGGGTAGGTTTGAATGTTCCTTCTACGTAGCTGCTCCTCCCTTCACATTGTGTGCATGCATGTTATATGGATAATTAGTTATGGACATTATTATATAAGTGAGTGAGTGTGTTATGAGATGGTCAAAAGGAAAAAAAATGGTGCGTTATGAAAAGGAAAATGTAGAATTAATTAGATACAAATGTGTTTTATGAGAAGTTGAAAATAAAAATAAAAAATAATAATGTTAATTATTATACAAGTGTGTTATGAGAGGATGAAAAGAAAAAATTGAAAAGGAAATATATTTTATATAAAGGAAATATTTTTATATAATTAGGTTAATAATGATGTCAAGAGAAAATTTGTAAGGGTTAAATTTTTTTTACGATCTAATTTTTCTTTTTTTTTTAAATGGAATTTTTTTATTTTTTTAAATCTTTCCATCAAATTATATAAGACCAGACTATATTCATTTTAATCTCGGATCTATCAAGGGCTGACAAGGATCAAATCTCTTGAAGTGAAAACCTCTTTTTTTAGTGCAAAACTCAAGGAAAGGTTTGCACCTTGAGAGATTTGATCACTCTCGCTTGATAGATCTGGGGTTAAGATGGATATAGGTTGGATATTTAATAATATTTAATTTATATATATCTATATGTGTGTGTGTGTGTGTCTTTCTTATTCCCCCTCTCTATCTCACCTCCTAAACGTACAAATTCTCTCTCGCTCCATATCTCTCTTCCTCTCTCTCTCTTTCTCCTCTCCCTCTTCCCTCCCGCTCTCCTCTCTCCTCACTCTCTCTCCATATCTCTCTTATCACTCCCTCTCTCTCCACATTTCTCCCTCTATGTCTTTATTCTCCCCTCCCTCTCCTTCCCCCACCAACTCCATCTCTCTCTCTCCTTCTCTCTATTGAGTCCTCTCTCTCTTCCTTCCTCTCTATGTCTTACTCTCCTACCTCCATTTGTCTCTCCAACCCCCAAAATTATCTCTCTATTCCCTCTAACTCTCTCACTATCTCCCTCCCTCTTTCCTTCTTTCTCTCCCCCCCATATCTGTGTCTCCCTCTCTCTTTGTTCCCCTTCTCTCCCTATCTCTTTCCTCTCTCTTCCCTCTTCTCTCCCTCACTCTTTAACCATCTCTCCCTTGTCACTCCATCTTTTTCTCCACATCTATCTCTCTATGTATTTATTTTTTCCTCTCTATCTCTCTCTCTCTCTCTCAAGCATTGCCACTATCTATGTCACGCCCCCAAGTCCGTTCACCTTGTTTGCGGGTCATGTGGCACCGACTAAATATTCACACTTGATTTTTTTCATCATATTTTCCAGACTACGCCTCTAAATATTATTACTTGTTCTTATTTTCATTTAAACATTATGTATGCAGAATAAACATAACAACAATAGTAAAATTCATGCACGAGACCAAACCATAAATAAGAATTTCAATTTTATATTATCTTGTATAAAATTACATTACAATACATTTTCGAGCAACACTTAGCTTAAAACATGTTTTCTGCAATAATATCATAATCGTGCATGTCGTGACCCAGTTTCACGCTTTTCCTGCCCACGGTAACCCAACCTGCACACAGGTTAGAGTCTGCCCGAGGTCGCTGCACAACTCACCTGATTCTGCACGACCCTTGGGTCACTTCACGCCCAACTACGCAGCGACAATCCACCCATTGTGTTAACCCGAAAGCTCCACGGTCTGCATGTGCTCTGCCTTTGTCTATCGCCCGCGTGATCTGCACAGTCCACTCTGGTTCACCCGAAACTGCTCGTTCTATTTACATGAGTTTCCCGCGTTGTAGGTGCATTCTACCAAGTTCACCCGAGCCACATGGTGTTGCATCCCACCCTTCGCATTATTAACTCGTTTTTGTATTCCACCGAATGTTCAATGATCCTCCCATGTCTTGCCTGACCTTCATTTACATGGTGCGACCTCCACACAGTTATATCGTTTGGGTGGGGCTCGTCCCATGGCCAATCCAACTCTTTTTTCACAACACCCCTACTTTCTCAACATCGGCCCAACAATAATGTTCATTCACCCATTCATTTAAAGTCACCATGGTTGCCACTCTAAAAACTTAGAATAGTTTTGCTTGTCACTCACTTGGTTTGTCCTCTTGGATGTGCACCTCCGTCGTGTCCTGCCCACACTTGGTAAGTCTAACCGTTTGTCGTGTTGACCGGGAGTTCACTCACCTAGCCGCTCGCTACATGAGTCTCCTAAGCACGCTCGCCGCTCTGATCGCCTGTGACACGTCTTGGATCGTGCTTGCCCATCATGCCACCATCGCACATTTTGAGCGCGCCCACCCGTACTTCGATTATGTGTGCCTGTGTTGGGCAATGTCGACTCGGGGTCCTGACATCCTCCCCCACCATGAGTCATTATTTTCCTCAGCAATCCTATCGACCTCATCAACTAATCATCAAACTCCACAATCTCCTTTTTCTATATCCACATTGAATCCTTTGTCTCCCAACTACTCTCCTTTGATGCATCCTTCCATTTAACGAAGAACTCCCTTCGTACTTCACTCCCAACACTTGTAGTACGAAGATCAAGGATCTTCTCCAAAACCAAGTTTGCCCTATACACTATCATATTTGGGCCCCTTGGTGGTGCTTTCCACTTAGGATTATCATATTCGATTCTACATTTCTTCAGTTGACTAATATGGAACACAGGATGTTTTGAACGCATGTGGTTCAGAAGCTCCAACTCATATGCAACATCCCCAACTTGTTTCTTAATCCAGAATGGCCCTTCATATTTCCTCGTCAAAGAACTTGCAGTCCCCTTAGGTGGTTGAATCTGATCTCTGGTGATCCTTAGAATAACCATGTATCTAGAATTGAAGTGTGCATCGCTCCTATCCTTGTATGCCCATTTCTTCATCCTCCATGCAACATCATTTAAGTGTACCCATGCTAACTCCAAGGCCTCCTCCCATGCTGTCAAGAATCTCCTCGCATGTGGACTCCTCATAAAACCTCTTGGTAGCATTGTGTGTGGAGAAACTAGCATCTATCCTTTGACCAACTCAAATGGACTATACCTAGTTGTGGAAATCTTCTACAAGTTATAGCTAAACTGAGATATATCCAAGAGTTTAGGCCAATTCTTCAGATCAGTCGTCACATAATGTCGCAAGTAGTCATCTAAAAATGCATTGATCCATTCAGTCTGCCCATATATCTACAAATTGTAACTCAAACTCTGCAGCAAATCTATCCCAAATAGCTTGAACAATGTGTCCCAAAACTTCTCTAGAAAGCATGGATCTCTATCAAACACAATACTCAAAGGTATCCCCCAATACTTCAGAACATGTTTGAAGAATAAATCAACAGTCTTCTCGGCCCCACACAGTATATTCGTTGGAACAAAGATGGCATACTTGGAAAAATGGTCAACAACAACCATGTTCCCATTAAACCCCTACACTCGTGGTAATTGAGTGATGAAGTCCATTAAGGCACTCATCCATGGTCTCTCTCGAATTGGCAAAGGCTACAACAAACCCCCTATCTTTGAGTATCCAATTTGTCATGTTGACAAATGATGCACGTATATACATACTCCTCTACATCCTGTCTCATCCTCTCCCAAAAGTACCCCCTCTCCAACAATGCCAAATAACGATGATGCCCTAGGTGGTCAGCCCATGGTGAGTCATGGCACTCCTTCAAGAGGCACCTCCTAATTATAGATGAATTTGGAATGTAAATTCGGTTCCCATAGAACAAGATTCCATCTCGTAAGAAAAACTTACATGTCTTCCTTTCCTTCACCTTATTCAGAATTCTCTTCGCCTAAATATATTTCTCTACACCAGCTCGAAGTCTACTCTACATCTCATTGGTCATGTTGACTCTACTCCTCGTTCTCTCCTATCGGTCTTCTTCCTTCGCAAGTGCTGCTAACTATCTCTTCCTGTTGAGGGCATTTGCAACAAAATTGATTCTACCCGACATGTACTCAAGAGTCATGTCAAACTCCGCTAAGAAGTCTTTCCAACGAGCCTGATTCGCTAATAGATGTTGTCCGTATTGACAACAAAAGGCTTCCCAATCAAGTTGTTCCTCCATACCTGCAAACAATGAATGTTGGCTTTCATCTCCTTCTCATAGACCGGATACCACCGCTCTCTATCCTGCAACTTTCGACTCTCATAAGTCATTAGATGCCCATCCTACATTAGATCCCCTCCAATTGCAAAATTTGATGCATCAATGTCGACCTCAAATGGTATCTCAAAATCAGGTAGCCTCAATATCGGTGTTGTCACCATCCTTATCTTTAATTCTTCAAATGCTTCACAAAAGTTCTTTGTCTAATTCCATTGGTTTTACTTCTTTAAAAGGTTTTTCAGTGGTGCATTTATCTTGGAATACCCTTCTAGAAAATTTCGTTGGTAGTTAGTTATCCCCAAGAAAAATCTCATATCATGGACATTCTTCTGTTCAGCCCAATCCTCAATCGCATGCACTCTGTTCGGCTCCATCCATATGTGACCTTGACCCACAATGTGTCAAAGGAACAGAATCTTAGTTTGATCAAACATACACTTTGACTAATTCAAGTACAACAGATTTATCCTCAGTGCCTCAAATACCAAATCCAAGTTCCTCTTATGATCCTCCATGTTATCACTGAAAATCACGATGTTATCCAAGTATACAACAACAAATATATTAACGTATGGATGGATTACATCATTCATCAATGTGCAAAACATGGTAGGAGCATTGCACAATGCAAATGGCATGACAAGAAAGTAAAAACTCTTGTATCTCGTCACTATTGCGGTCTTCTTTTCATCCCCCTTGGCTATCCGCACTTGATAATATCCATGTCTCAAGTCCATCTTTGAAAACACTTAGGCTTTCGCAAGCTTGTTGAAATAATCTGTGGCAATTGGAAAAGGACACATGTTCTTTATTGTCTACTTATTTAGTGCATGATAACCAAAACACATCCTCAATTCATTTGTATCTTTCTTCCTCTAGAACAATACTAGAGCACCATACGGGGACCTTTAAGGTCATATGAAATCTACCTTGAATAACTCCTTAAGCTGCTTCTTCAACTCCTCCAACTCCATCCCTGAAAATTGATAAGGAGATTTGGTTGGGGGTTGCTTCCCTTGCTCTAACTCAATGTTATGGTCCACTGCACGCCTCAGTGGTAGTAATTTTGCTAGATCATCAGGCAGAAGATCTACATATTTCTCCAATACATCAGAAATCTCAGTCAGAATAGACATCCCCACTCCATAATCATCCTCAACTCCTCGAATGAATATCACAAATGTCTCGATCTGAGGGTATTTCATCGCCCTACTCATACTTATTGAAGAAACTGTGAAAATTTCTGAATCCTTATTTTAGAAATCCTACTGCATAAATCAGATTTACTTCTCCTACTTTTGTTTTTAATTTAACAAGTTATTTTCCTAAATATTCAAAAAACATTCAAAGTAAACACACTGCAGCCTACACATACATACATATCAAGTACTAAATAATTAAGCACATTCAACAAAGGAAACAAAAGATTTTTCGGACAAATGTCCCTAGAAAAACCCAATGCGAGAAAACCAGTGCAACAACTTTTGAGGGTTTTATTATTATGCAAAATTCTGAATACAATCTAGGGTACCATTAGTGTTTTATCCAATAGAGAAAATCCGGAAGATATACCTCTATCTCTGGAGACAGAAAATATGGTTGATTCAGCTGAGGATGAAGAACCCACAGGTGCCTACGCAGTCACTGTGTCACCCTTCAGTGTGGATGCATCACCCCTTCTAGATATGTTGAATACAATCCCTTTCTAGCCCACTGAAACCCCAGAGCTGCCCTTCCCAGCTCTGCGTCAGCCTATGCACTGGCTCTACGTGAGTCTAGGTAGGTCTGCGTCACCCCTACTGGGCCTATGTTGGCTCTGCATCAACCCTCCTAGATTGTGCTACCGTGCCCCATAATTTCGACTTAGCTCAAGTGCTTCCGCTATGTTTGTATTCTCCAATTGACCCCAAGCCTTCCTTTAATACTTTTCTCGTTGAACAATCAACCATCGTGATCTAATATCTAATCAATGGCTAATATTAGAAAAGACTTGATCCTTGTCACTTAGAGAATTCTCACCCACATGTAAAAATTAATTCCCTTTAATTATTTAATTTCCCTAAGTTAGACTTAGGGACTTCATTAAAATAATTAATTATTGGAATAACTTAAGTTCCAGGTGGAATTTATCTAAACGACTTCTGGGTCTTGGAGATCTTATGTGTTCTAGCCCCTCCACAAAGTTTCGGTGCTATAGCACATTCGTTTCTCCCCAAAAAGAAACACTCCTTATTAGCGAGGAATGTGTTGTAGAAACACTTCAATCCAGAAGCATTACTATGATCCATGGCATCAGTCCCCTGCGCTGCTCATGCTCGGCTGCCACCCTTTATCCACTATGTTGTTTCCTTCTGTACTACTTCCCATGACTCTACCACAGTCACTACCTCATATGTACTGCAGTTCCCTCTCAAATGTCACATCGTGCTACCTATAGCACTGCCACTCGTAACTGCTGCACTGCAACTCAGTTGATGAGAGTTAAGAAATTGAAGGAAATCACCCAAAATCCTAATAGACAAGTCAGTCTGGTTGAATCTCGATCTAGAACACCCTCTGCTACTAATATGTGTTGTCCCTCTAGTCCCTCTATGTTGTTGTTTCTCTACATTGCGTAAGAACTACCTCTACGCTACTGAGATCCCATCAGCCTTTGCATTGATGCTTCTACGCTATTGTTGCCTTTGATTTACGCTGCTCCAATCTTCAATGTCCTAGCACTGCCAATGTGCCTCCATAATCTCCACACCAACTGACTCCAGTCATCCTGCTACTGTCATTAAGGGCTCCTGTAGCTTGTATGTGATCCAAGAGTTTGGGCACCTCAAGGATCTTTCCCTCTCTCTGTAGTTCAAGAGAACTATAGATCAATGTCACCCCACCTATTTTCTCGAGGCACATGAGCACTCATGAGCACATTATCATCACTACCATCATCCCCCTTGGCTACTGCAGCCTTATAATCTAAATCTTCCTTGCCCTTCTTCTTATGAGGACAAGTAGTGGTGAAATGTCCCAATTCACCACATCTTAAGCACCAGACCTTATAAAGTTATATCTTCTTCTTCCCTCAATTTTGTTGTTGTCCCTTAGATGCGAGAGCCACATCTTCTTCCTCTTCCTTCTGTTAGCCCTGTGTAATTTGCAAGATTGGCAAGAACAAACGACAGAGGACCACATCAAACCACTTTGGAGTCCAGGAACTAGCCTTCCTAGACTCAGAGAGGGCTCCCTATGTTATTATGATTTATCTTGATAATTCCAAATGTTGATATTAGGCTAGTTATAGAGATAAAGAGGGTTGTTTGTTTGATTGTGTGGTTGGATGAGTAGGTCTATAGGGACTATTCCATTGGGCTATGGAATCAAAGGTTGTATTGACACATCAAAATTCAAGAGCATCACAGGGAAAGATAACTGTGCTGATTGGATATTTATAGCTATATGAATTATGAGGTGAATGAAATAGTAAGGTTCAATAGTGACTAAAGAGTAGCTAAGAATTATTTAATTAGACTTCAGCAGAAAACATTCACATTGTAAATGCAGACAGAATTAAGGTGCTCCAAAAGTAAATGTTAATCTAAAATTTCTTATTTACAATTAGATGAACATATGCACAACAGGGAAAACAACAAAAACATTTAAAACAGAGAAGTAACACATCACAATTTTGACACATCTCAAGAATCATGTAAACGGTCTTTGATTATTGATGTCCAGCTCCAAAATTACAGTGCTCCAATATAGTAGTTCTTACAATGCAGGGGCTAACAATATCGAACCCTTCATAATAGAAATTCAAGTAGTATTTAACTAAAACTTGAGACGGTTGCCCTAATATACTTTGGAAAACTTCATTAATTACAAAAAAACTGAAATTAAACAAGTGTGTCCATGCAAGGCCCAAGAAAGTAAAATCTCTGAAAAAACACTACCTATAGAATTAATTTTGGTAACTCTTCAAGAACCTAAAAACTTTGATGGCTCTTCAAAAGATCAAAAGTAGGCTTTGAGGGTGGCATGTGATGATCTCGAAGAGGCAACAAATGATGTCTCTGACATCTAGCCCTTCTTTTCAAAATATCATGGTTTGTAATTAAGTCTGGTGTAGGGCTAGCCACTTTACATTGATTAGTGACTGTGCCAATGAGTTTGCTACCTTTTTCCGTTTATTCCGTTAT
The DNA here is from genome assembly GCA_034641835.2 of Pinus albicaulis. Classification (NCBI taxonomy): domain Eukaryota; kingdom Viridiplantae; phylum Streptophyta; class Pinopsida; order Pinales; family Pinaceae; genus Pinus; species Pinus albicaulis. The sequence goes on along the minus strand of CM076573.1, from coordinate 783,243,997 downwards.
AACATAAAATCTTTGCAAAAATTATTTTCTGGACACAATCCTTGGTGTCTTTTTGCTACCCAAGCCCTTGCAAGTGTGTTTAACCCTTTTTCAAAGAAAAAAAGCATAAAAACTCATTTACCTGGACCTGAAATTTTTTTAGATTTTGTCTTGGAGCCGCATCGTATCGTATTTCGCAAGTTTTCGAATTTACGATATAAGAAAAGGAATCGACGATGCAATGCAAAGTGGGAGGTGACGTGGAGGGAAGGTGGGACCAAATGCATCGCAATCGCAAATCTTAAGATGAAGAAATAGAGGTAAACTCAAAAATATGTGAAATGCTAAGCACGGGGAGAAAGGAGGTGACGTGGAGGGAAGGTGGGATCGACCGCATTGCAATCGCAAATATTTAACATGAAGCAGTAGAGGTAAATTTTAAGAGATGCGAAGTGCGAAGCACGGGGAGAAAGGAGGTGACATAGAGGGAAGGTGGGACCCGACCACAGCTCACAGATCAAACTTTAAGTTTTTGTTATAAGCATCAGAGGTTAACTACTAAAACATGCAAAATGTGATTTGCGTTGTTGGAGGATGATGTGGCAAGGAGGATGGAGCCCACTACATTGGCAGAGTTATAAAGCGGCGAATGATTTCAGCAGTAAGGTAATGTTTATGATTTTTCATATGATATGTCAATGTATTTCAATGTATTTCAAACAGTTGTGAAGTGGGGGGCAGAGCTGCTGTGGTGGGGCCAACCACATCGCAAGTTAAAAAAAATACATTGCGGACATTTCAAATGGTAACTTAAAAACAATGTGATGTGATATCGCACATCGGTGATCGCAGGTTTTAACGTTTGGAAAAATGGAATAAGTTGTAATTTGTGAAATGCGATGGATGGTGAGGGAAGGATGATGTGTCAGGGAGAATGGCCCCACTTTAATCGCAATCGGGGAATAGGGAAAATCGGAGGTAAAATAATGATATAATGGTGAAAATGGAAAATTATAAGGATAAAGAGGAAAGGTGGAGAAAGGTAAAGTTTAATGATTTTTTAATGGAAATGGAATGAAAAGGAAATGTGGCAGGTGAATGGGTCCCAATTCATCGCATATCACATTTCGCCATCTTTACCATTTACCCATGCACCCATCCTGAAAAACTTACAATCTGCGATTGTAATTGAATCTCTGTCATTGATTTTTGCTCAGATCCAACGGTCCTCACTGCTCCCTTGATTTGGTTTTTTGACCTTGTTTCTTTGGTTATGCCTGTTCGTTTCTTATTTGTTCATGGAATACTTTGACTTTTTCACTTCTTTTCCCACATTCATGACTTTCCCGCATTCACGACTCACTCGCATAGCTTTCACGACTCAACCCAAACGTGCACGACTCTGCCTAGTACGTTCATGACTCTGCCTTTGCTATTTTTCTACCTTAACTGCTTCTCTGTTGCCTTTGTCTTCGTTAATTGTCCAATTCTGCTCCTTGCGTCTTTGTTGCTTTCTCTGCCTTAATTGTTTCCTTTGATTCTTTCTTTGGAAAATATTTTGAATATTGACATCTATGTACAGTATGAAAAATTTGCAAAGAGAAAATAATCAGCCACCTGGTGATACTATGAAATACAGGGGTTTAACAGTGGCTCTAGCTGGGGATGGAAACTCCTTCAGGAGGTGTCAAGAACATCGTAGACTAGTGGCCTGATCCATTGGCCTGATCCCAACCCTACAACCTGATCTACTACAACTTTTGTGGCTGAAATATTCAAGCTAAAATCAACACTCTCTGTAAATTGAAGTCTAGAACACACTTGATATTGAGACTGAAAAGTAACCTAAAATTGAAAACTGAAAAAATGCTCAAAGTAATGAGCTCATCTGCACACCTACCTACCCAATCTACAATTCTAATCATTTTTCTTCATTGTGGGATGCATTTAGACTTGCGGACCTTGACCTCATTTTTTATTTTGAATTTCTAACCTATCACCTATCCCTTATTTCTCTTATTGGTTCAGATTAGGCTATTGAACCAATGTCATTTTCTACCTAGCTACTGATAAGCCAAGATTAAATGGTTTGGAAAATCTTCATTTTCTAACCTATCAGCAGAAAATTCAAAATTGTACAACCATGCTTAGACTATATGCTTGCACAGAAAATATTTTCAATAGTGTTGGCACTTTGATTTGCAAAACTTTCAGAAATATTTTTTTTTTTTGTGGGGATTTCTTTTTCCTTTATGTTTATTTATTTTCTTATTAGACTAGGCTTATGGCCTTTACTTTGGGCTTCAACCTTGTCCAATGGATTTTTGAAAACTGTAGGAATATGGTATTTACAATGATGAAAGTTTAATTTGAGTTTTTTAGCAGAAATAATGTTTTAGCATCCTACCATTGACAAGACCTCCAAATAGCTCTGTTCCATCCATCTCTTGTAATAATAATGCATTATCTCCTTGAAATAATGAATAATGTATGGGCCTTTCCATAGATTGTTGAACTTGCCATGCTTATCTTTATCTTCTCTTCTAGAATCCCATTTCAGCACTTTATCTCCAATATTGAAATCATTTACTTTTGTTCTTTTTCCAAAAATATTCTTCATATTTTATTACACTACCTGAGTTTTGTTGTACACCTCTTCTCTGGATTACTACAGCTGAATGGTCTACCTTATTCTTCTTTGTACATCATTTCCTTCAGCCTGCACTTCTTGAATTAGTTTCATGGCTGGCACTCCTAAGGATGTTGGGAAAAATGCATCCATTCCATAGACTAACTGGTATGGTGACATGCCAATTGATTTCTTAGTTATCAGTCTATCAGCCCACAATGCATGCACCAATTTGTTATGCCAGGACTTCTTGTTTTCTTCCAACAACTTTTTGATCATTTTGACCAGGATCTTGTTGGAGGACTTAGCTATTCCATTGCCTTGAGGGTAATAAGATTTTGAATGCCCCAAAGAAATGTTATATCTATGGCAAAAATCCACCATCTTCTTGGACTTAAAAGAAACAACATTATTCGTAATTATTTTCCTAAGACAACCGAATCTGGACAGGATGTTGGCTTCAAGGAATTTAATAATCACTGAGTCAGTAGTAGTTCTGGAAGGAATGGCCTCTATCCATTTGGAAAAATAGTCTGTAGTAGTAAGAATCCATTTATGTTGGGCAGAGGAGGAAGGGTGGATTTCTCCAATTAACTCTAAACCCCGTTGCTGGAAAGGAGCTTCAACAGAGATTGGTTGTAAAGGCAGAGGCAACACCTTTCTTTTTCCCTCAAAAATTGGCATTTATGATAGGTAGCTACCATTTTTTGGATATATGGGAAGAGAGTAGGCCAATATAAACCAACCCTAAGGATTTTGTTAGCAGTGGTTTTCCAGTAGAGATGACCTCCAAAATCCCCTTCATGAAATTCATGCATAACCTTATCTGCATCTTCTTGAAGCAAAAATTTAAAAAATATGCCCCTAGAATCTTTCCAGTACAAAACATTTTCTAGGATGCATAATCTTACAACTTTCAATTTCAAGAATCTAGCTTTTGTTTTGGATAAACTTGTAGGAGCATTTAAATAAAATAGAACATATAGTATATCTAGGTACCAGGGAGAATTTAGGAATACTTCCTCAATAGTTGGAGTCACCAGCTCCTCTTGTTCATCCAGTGAATGAATCATGTTAATATCTAGTGCTTGAAAATTTGTTTCAGCCATCAATTTAGCTAATCCATGTCCCTTGATTAGTTTGGTGGGTCTGATCTCTAAATCATACTCCAAGATGACAACAATCCACTTGCCTCTTTTTCCATAAAGATCTTGTGTTAGGATGTCTTTGAAAAATGTATTGGGCACAAATGCAATGATGTGTGAATGCAAAATGTAAAATCTTAAATCCTTCAATGCTTTGATCAAGGAAAGAGCCTGATTTTCCATGATATTGTACTTCAAAGGTGCATCTCTTAAAGCTTGGCTAAAAAATTCTATAGGCTTCTCTTGTCCCTCTTTATTTTTCTACATCAATAGATCAGTAATTGTGTGCATTGATGCAAAGGAAAAAATGATGAAATCCTTGGTGAAATCAGGGTTGATTAGAACCGGTGCTGTAGTGAGTGCCTGCTTCACCAAGTCAAAGGATTGTTTAGCCTCTATGGTCCACTTGACTCCTGAATCTCTTTTGAGCATGTTGGTGATATTCCTCAAGATTTCTACAAGGTTTGGTATAAACCTCCTCAAAAAATTTATCTTTCCAATGAAGGATTGCAGTTCTTTGATGTTTCTGGGATGGATAATTTGCAGTATGCCCTCAATCCTATTGGGGTCAATCTTGATCCCTTATTCAGATATGATGTGTCCTAGAAGCTTTCCTTCTTCAAGACCAAATAATTATTTCTTAGGATTCAAAGATAGACTGAACCTTCTGCATTTTTTAAAAAATCTTCTCAAATGGGCCAAATGTTCTTCATCATTTTTTGAATATAATGTAATATCATCAAGATATATCACAATGAAAAGACTAATTTCTTCTGAAAAATAAATATTCATTGCTCCTTGAAAAGTGGCACCAACATTTATTAATACAAAGGGAATTTTTACATACATGAAGGTTCCCCAAGTAGTAAAATTTGTTTTGTGTTGATCATCTTGATGCACCAGCACTTGATTTTACCCTGAAAAGCCATCTAGTAGAGAGATTCTTTTGGAGCCCACTACCTTTTGCAATATGTGGTCCATCTTTGGTAAAATCCAGTTTTCCTTAAGAGATGTTGTATTTAGATTTCTGAAGTCAATGCAGAGTCTGATCTCACTTGTATTCTTTCTCACAGGTATAATATTAGATATCCATTTGGAGTACCTGATTAGGACTATTATCTTAGCATCATACATTTTCTTGATCTCCTTCTCAACTAGAGGCATTTGGAAAGGATTTATCCTACACGGTTTCTGTTTGAAAGGCTTTTGGTTCTCCTTGACTGGGATTTTGTGCTAGATAATATAAGTATCATGAGATTTCAGGTCTTCATAACTCCAATCAAACACATCAATAAACTATTTGAACAAAGAAATGTATTTTTGCTTTATGGATGATGGTAGTGTCTTTGATAACTTTACCATTTTGGGCTCATGCTCACTACCCAGATTGCACTCCTTAATATTTTCTTCTGTAGATTCCATTTTTGGTTTTCTAGCCACATCATTGAAATCAAATAGTTCCTCCATAGGGACAAGTCCTCTAGGAAAGATGTTGTCTCTAAATTGCAATACTTCAAATTCCTCCTTTTCTGGATCTTTATGCATCTATGTCCTACATTGATCTTCATTTGCTGAAAAATTAACTTTAGAATTGTGAGGGGACTCCTCCCTACACATTTTATCTCTAGTGGAACAGTCTTCTTCACAGTCTAGGTCCAAATTGGAATCTTCAAAATCACCCTTATATTGTAGGAAATTCTCAATATGTTTTTCATCTCCAAAGACTTGTCAATATCTCATATTGTCAGGAAATGTTGGACGGTGTTTAACTTGCATTGTATACTGTTTGTTGGGATGAGGTAATTGATAAGTGATGGCTGAAAATGCTAACCCATTAGCTAGAATATTCTGATTCCTTGGAACTGCAGCAAGGTCATATTCTTCAAATGTTTTCAGGAGGTCAAGGGCAACATTCATGTAAGCTCTCAATTTGGGATGCTTAGATAAATATTCTCCCATGATTTATTTAATGACCAGCTCAAAATCCCCATGAAAATATATTCTTTTGGCTCCTAGTTTCTTCAGTAGTTGTAAACCCAAAAGGAGTGCCTCATATTCTACTATATTAATGGTAAACTGAAAGTTTAGCTTGTAATAATGCCCTTTTGTGTAGTTATTTCAATATTGCATACCCACACCTCTGCTCCTGAGCCAGCTTTGCCACAAGAACCATCAAAACTCATGCTCCGAAAGGGTTCATTTTCAAACTTGTGCTGCACAATTTCCATTTGGTCTGATTGTTCTCTCTTATGGTATTCTTCTTCCCCAGCTATTTGTTCATTAATATTTTCATCATTGTAAAGAATAAATGAATCAAGGTCGGAGTGGACAGAGTACAGGGGGTAGTTATGAGGCTTTTCCTGACTGCTCACCATGTATTTCATTAGAGTCTTCCTATACAATCTCATTTTTTGGCCAAAAAATGGTATGGTAGCATAAGTCATATCCATTTGGAGGGTGCCTGAAAGCTTGGCTCCCCATGATCGTGATAAAAGCATACCATATTTTGGGGGGATGTCATCCACCACTATATACATCACTAGACTCTTGGCTAGTATCTGGGCTAAAGTAATATAGAGATCTTTAATGAGGCCTAGAAATTTAACTTTGTTGGAGTCAAATGAGTATAGGTCTTTGAAGGGTCTAGTTATCTCCAGACCAAGTTTCTCCATAATTTCCTTAGGCCTGAGATTATGAGATGCACTCGAGTCTATCATGGAATTATGGAGTATTTTATCATGAACATTCAAACTAAGATAAAATGGGGGAATGCCTCCCTCCTGGAATTTACCCTCTACTTATAGCCCAAAAAAAAGTTCAGGTTTGTCATCATTTAGATTGATAGTGTTATTAATTTCTCCTATGTTCAGCGCTTTTAGGACTTGGGACCTATATACATCCTGGTTCACCAATTCAGTGAGAGGGACAGAGATTTTTATTTTGGTAATTTCATTCTCAGTGTTGAATGGTGTCTGTGTCTTTGGAAGATTTGAATCAGTCTTCTACAAAACTATTTTTGCAGCAACTTTAGAATGTTTACTTGCACTAGGGATATCATCTGGAACAGTTTTACTAGGGCTGACTGATGGTCTACTAGTGATGCTTTCTAGATCATTATTTCAAGCTATTTTAGTACTTTTATTTGAAATCTCTGTTGTTTTCTTGGGATCAGCTTCAGGGGCCTTTGTAACAGAGTTTTCATAATTATTTCTCTTGGGAATATCCGAATTTTTCTTGCTTCGAAGGTTATATTGTCTGTGCACCTCCATGATGGCATTCTCGAATCATTGTTTATAATCTTCAGACTATTTAAATTCTACTTCAGTTTGAGTCAAAGAAAATAAATCTTTTTCTTCTTCGGTCAAGAAAACAATATCTTCATTATTAATTCCCATCAGATTAATTTGAATTTCTTCTAGTTCTTCAACCACCCTCTCATCTTCATCAGCATAATTTTTTTGGACTGAATGCCTAATTCGTTGGTCAGGTCCTCTTTGTTCTCTCTGTCTTATTTGAGGTTGGTTTCTTCTAAAGTTTTGGTTTCTATTTTGAGGAGCTGGCTGATTTTCCCTAGGGACAACTCTCTCATTCAAGTTGATCCTCTCCATCATTCTCTCCATGTTTCTCACTAGGCTATCAATCTTAGCATCAAATGTGAAGGCTGTAGGCTCTTTCCTAATAGTGAATCTCTTCTCATTTATCATTCTAACCCTTTTTGCAATCGAGTTTGCTTCCACACTTACTACACTTCTCTGCATGTCTTCCAATGTAGCAGGATCTTTTCCTCTCAGCTGATAAGCCATCTCTAGGTCGAAACCATATGAAAATTTCATTAGGGCTAAACCTTGTGGGGATTTAATGTGAGGAGGGAGGGCATTGTATACACTGTTGAACCTGGTACAATAATCTTGGACACTCTCTCCGACATTTCTCTTGATGTTTTCATATTCTGACAAGATTTGGAGAGGATTTTTCTTAACTTCCCATTTATTTATGAACAGTTGGTGCAGGGCAAGGAGGTCGTGGACACTATTTGGGGTCAAGCCCTTGAACCATTTTTTTTCTTCTCCCCTATACTTTGAGAAAAAATTCTCAATTGAATAGTCCCATCCTCTATCTTTTGGTATTCAAAAGTATCATTCATTTTTTCCACATGTTGTTGAGCAGTTTAAGGACCAGTTCCATCAAAATGTGGGATTTTGGATTGATAATCCTGTGGCATAGGCACCATAGATTGTGGTAGAACTAATGGAGCATACCAGGATGCCATGATTGGTAGTGGGGGAACCCAAGGATGTTTGATAAGAGGAGGTTTGACCAAGGGAGGTGGAGGGTTAAATGGAGGAAGGTGGACAGTGGGTGTATGAGTGGTGGTTTGGGCACTCTGGTGGGAAAGGTTCAAGGAAATTCTAGGAGCCATAAATACACTTGATAAATTTAACTAAGGATTAGCAGACCTAGAGACAATGGAAGGAGTTGTTGTAGTTAGAGCAGATAATTCTATAGATTGCTGAAGATAAGCATCATCAATAGTTGAATTAAGCTCTGTTACCAGACCTTGAAGGGATTAAAAGTGTTGGAGAAGCTCAAAGTCAGTTTGAGTGGATGTAGCGGCTTCTCAAATAGGACTTTTTTGTAGGATGGATGGATCAAAAAATGTCTGGGCTATCCAATTCTAAGATTTGGTTCTGAACAAGCCTTGCCGAAAGTGTAAGTCTAACTAGATATCTTGCAAGGTTCCAAGGTTTTCATGGAGGGAAATTGCTTTCTGAAGAGCCTTGCTAATAGTAAAACTCTCAGATCAGGGAGTTTTTCTTTGGATTTTATATGGATTTTCAACTATTGTAGTGGGATTTGGGTTAGGATGGGATCTGATAAAGATTCTTGTGGAAGCCAGAATTCAGACCCAAGGCACAAACAGGCTGAATATTTTTACAAAAAACCAAACTATAGAAATTACTTAAATCATGCAGTAATTCAACTAGGGTTTCTGAGTTCTGATGAATAATTAAATTTTCAATAATTCCCCAGTATCTTAAATGCAGACAGAATTAAGGTGCTCCAATAAAAAATATTAATCTAAAATTTATGGTTTACAATTAGATGAACAAGTGCAAAACAGGGAAAACAACGGAAACATTTAAAACAAAGAAGTAACACATCACCATTTTGACACAAATCAAGAATCCTATAAATAGTCTTTGATTATTGATGTCTAGCTCCAAAATTACAGTGCTCTAATATAGTAGTTCTTACAATCTAGGGGCTAACAATATCCAATCCTTCATAATATAAAATCAAGCAGTATTTAACTAAAACTTGAGACGGTTTCCCTAATCTACTTTGGAAAACTTCATTAATTACAAAAAAACTGAAATTAGACAAGTGTGGCCATGCAAGACCCAAGAAAATAAAATCTTTGACAAAACACCGCTTGTAGAATTAATTTTGGTAACTCTTCAAGAATCTAAAAACTCATATGACTCTTCATAAGATCAAAAGTAGGCTTTGAGGGTGGCATGTGATGATCTTGAAGAGGAAAAAAATGATGGCTCTGACATCTAGCCCTGCTTTTCAACATATTAGCATTGGGTAATTAAGTCTGGTGCAGGGCTAGCCACTTTACATTGATTAGTGACTGTGCCGATGATTTTGCTGGATTTTTCCGTTTTTGCCGTTATAACATAACAAGTTTGCAAAAATGCTTTTCCCGACTCGAACCTTGGTGTCTTTTTTCTACTCGAGCCCTTTTGGTCATGTTTAACCCTTTTTCAAAGAAAAACAGTGTAAAAACTCATTTACTCAGACCTGAAAATGTTTAGATTTTATCTTGGAGCTGCATCGCATCTGCGACAGCATCATATTTCACAATTTTTTCAATTTACGATATAATAAAAGGAATTGGCGATGCGATGTGAATTTGGAGGTGACGTGGAGAGAAGGTTGGACTAACCACATCACAATCACAAATCTTTAACATTAAGCAGTAGAGGTAAACTTAAAAAAATGCGAAGTGCGAAGCGCGGGGAGAAAGGAGGTGACATGGATGGAAGGTGGGACCGACTGCATCGCAATCGCAAATATTTAACATGAAGCAGTATAGGTAAAATATAAAATATGCAAAGTGCGAAGCACAGGGAGAAAGGAGGTGATGTGGAGGGAAGGTCGGACCCGACCGTAGCCCGTAGATCACAAACTTTAAGTTTTTGTTATAAGCGTAGGAGGTTAACTACTAAAACATGAGAAATGTGATCTGAGTTGTTGGAGGATGATGTGGCAAGGAGGATGTAGCCCACTGCATTGGTGGAGTTATAAAGCGGCAAATGATTTCAGTAGTAACGTAAATTTTATGATGTTTCATATGATATTTCAATGTATTTCAATTTATTTCAAACAACTGTGAAGTGGGGGGTGGAGCTGCTGTGGTGGGGCCAACCGCATCGCAAGTTAAAAAAAATACATTAAAAGCATTTCAAATGGTAAGTTAAAAACTGTGTGATGCGATATCGCACATCGGCGATCAGCGATCACAGGTTTTAATGTTTGGAAGAATGGAATAAGTTGTAATTTTTGAAAAGAAATGGATGGTGGGAGAAGAGTGACGTGTCAGGGATAATGGACCCACTTTAATTGCAATCGGGGAATAGGGAAAAGTGGAGGTAAAGAAATGATATAGCGGTGAAAAAGGAAAATATTAAGGATAAAGAGAAAAGGCAGAGAAAGGTAAAGTATAACGATTTTTTAAGGGAATTGGAATGAAAAGGAAATGTGGTGGGTGAATGGGTCCCACTTCATCGCATATCGCATTTCGTCGTCTTTACCATTTACCCTTGCACCCATCCTGAAAATCTTGCGATCTGCGATTGCGATTGAATCTTGATCGTTGATCATTGATCAGATCCAACGGTCCTCATTGCTCCCTTGTTGTGGTTTTTCGACCTTGTTTCTTTGGTTATGCTCGTTCATTTCTTAGTTTTTCGTGGAATACTTTGACTTGTTCACTTCTTTTCCCACGTTCATGACTCACCCACATAGCTTTCATGAATCAACCCGAACATGCATGACTCCACCCAGTACGTTCACGACTCTACCTTTGCTATTTTCCTGCCTTAACTGCTTCTTTGTTGCCTTTGTCTTCGCTAATGGTATAATGTCGCTCCTTGCCTCTGTGTTGCTTTCTCTACCTTAACTGCTTCCTTTGATTCTTACTTTGGAAAATATTTTGAATATTGACATCTATGTACAATATGAAAAATTTGGAAAGAGAAAATTATCAGTCACCTAGTGATACTATGAAATACAAGGGTATAACACCTTATTGATCTTTGCTCTTCTGCTGTTGTTGCCCATCTTGGAAATTCTCCTGATCTCTTCTTGACAAAGAGCTACCCAAATTTCCTCCCAATTTGGAAGTGCCACGCTACCCAAAATTCCTTGGACAAAGGTCTCCCACTCTTCAGACACTGCATTAAGGATAGTCCTCACCATAAGACCCTCATCAGAAGTGGCCCCCATAGCACCCATCTGATCTAGAATCGCCTTCAAAATAAAGAGGAAGGGGTAAATTTCCTCTCCCTTATGCATCTGAAATAGTCGCAGTTGATTCCCCAAAAGAATCTTCCTCTTGAAAGAAGTACCTTGATACAATGTGGTCAAGGTTGTCCACATCTCATTTGCCATATTCTTCTCAACAATGTGTAAGACCACATGATCCTTTACCTCGTCCATAATAAAACACTTCCCTCTAGCTTGAATTTCCTCATACTTCTTCAATAGATCAGCATCAACAGGAACAGATAAAACCTTCTCGGCATGATATTTGATGTGATATTCGTCAAGGACTGACAGGATTCTAGCCTTCCAGATGACGAAGTTAGATGCTCCATCTAACTTGTCTTGAGCCCTCAATCCATGAGAGGTCATCTCTGCTCAGTCATGTTGAAACAAATACTCTTCTCCCTTCTTTTACTACTTCTCTTAGCAAGAGACTCGGTTCTGGATTTCTTGGCGATAGAAACCCTCTAGAGAATACACTCCTGAAAAGTGTTTTCCCTCTAGAAAATTCTCCACCAGTTATGTTGAATCGGCTCTCTCCAATCACTCCGCTGATCAGATCTCATACTTCTTAGATAGAAATTCTGTTGAGGAACTGTTTCCCCTACTTTTTCAACCCTGCTAGACATTTTTTTTCACCGACAGAAACAATGCCCCACCAATAACTTCGAAGAACCAGACTGCACATCCAGCCACAACAACTGGCACAGTGTCACCTCATCTCAAAATATGTCACCCTTCCGGGCCTGCGTGAGCCTTTGCGTCAGCTCTGCGTGAGATATACTAGATTTGTGTCACCCCTATGGTTCTGTGTGAGCCTCTGCATGAGCTATATAGGCTCTTTGTCACCCCTCCTGGGCTCTGCGCTATACCTCTGGTACTGCGCTACCTTTTTCTAGATTTTTGTTGTCACAGTCACCATCCTAAAGAAAAATATTCGCCTCTTCGTTGATGGCTTCAGCTCTCCCTAATTTGTAGTAGCTCTGATACCATGTGAAAATTTTTGAATCCTTATTATAGAAATCCTACTGCAGAAATGTTCTTTACTTCTCTGACTTGTGTTTTTATTTTAACAAGCTATTTTTATAAAAAATTGAAGTAAACACACTGCAGCCTACACATACATATAAATAAAGTATTGAAGAATTAAGCACATTCGACAAAGAACACACAATATTTCTCGGATAAATGTTCCCAGAAAAATCCAAGGTGGGAAAAATGGTGCAACAACTCCTGAGGTTTTTATTATTATGCAAAATTCTAAATGAAATCTAGGGTACCAGTAGTGGTTTACCTGGCAGAGAAAATATCGGCAGATGTACTTTTATCCCTTGAGACAGAAAATATGGTTCATTCAGCTAAGGATGAAGAACCCCACAGGTGCCTATTTAGTAATTGTGTCACCCTTCAATGTGGTTGCATCACCCTTAAGTGTGGTTGTGTCACCCCTTCTAGATTTATTGAATACAAGCCCTTTCTGGCACACTGAAACCCCAGAACTGCCCTTCCGGGCTCTGCGTTAGCTCCTCTTGGCCTACATCACCCTTATGTGACTACGTCAGCCTCTATGCTGGCTCTGCGTGAGCCTAGTCGGTTCTGCGTCACCCATGTTGGGCCTATGTTGCCTGTGTGTCAACCCTCCTAGACTACACTACCTCTGGTACAGATTGCCTCTCTGCCTATGTATTCTCGACCTCGGATCTGAAATCCAACTATTGATCTTCCCCTCGTTTCACTGCAAGCTCACTCGAAAATTCTCAGCAAACCGCGCCCCATAATTTCAACTTAGCTCAAGTGCTTCTTTTATGTGTGTATTCTCCACCTGACCCCAGGCCTTCCTTTAATACTTTTCTCGTTGAACAATCAATGGTCATGATATAATCTCTAATCAATAGCTAAGATTACAAAATACTTGATCCTCTTCACTTAGAACATTCTCACCCACATGTTTAAATTAATTCCCTTTAATTATTTAATTTCCCTAAGTTAGACTTAGGGACTCCGTTAAAATAATTAATTCTTGGAATAACTTAAGTTCCAGGTGGAATTTCTCCAAACGATTTATGGGTTTTTGATATGTCATGTGTTCTATCCCCTCCAAAAAATTTCAGAGCTAGAGCACATCTGATGCAACCCACAATTCTATAGAAACATGTTGCACTGACACTTCCCTACATTACTGGTGGGCAGGTAATTTTCATGTCTGTGAGCCTTCAAACAACACTATCTCATTACAAAATGGTGCAAAAACTACCTTGTTTCCCTTCAGACAAACTTGCCACAATATAATTTCAAATTCATTCATATCCATCACCATGAAGTCCAAACAACCCTGTCAATCAGCAACCTGGATCGACACATCACTTGCCAATCTCGACACTTTAGTCCTGGAGTTCACTGCCTTAACCTCCACATCCTTGGGAAAAATCTGTAGCCCAATTTACTTCACTAACTTGGTCATCATAAAATTATGTGTGGCACCTGTGTTCACCAAAGCTTGGATGGTTCTGCCAAGAATCTCCAAGTCAAGAAACCCCAAGCTGTAATAAACATAACAATAGTAGTAACATTCATGCATGATATCAAACCATAAATAAGAATGTGAATTTTATATTATCATGTATAAAATTACATTAGAGTACATTCCCGGGCAACACTTAGCTTAAAACCCGTTTTCTGCAATAATATCATAATCATGCACGTCATGACCTGGCTACATGATTTTCCTGCCCACGGTGACCTAACCTGCATGAGGGTCAAAGTATTCCTGAGGTCCCTACATGACTCACCTAAGTCTACACGACCCTTAGGTCACTCCATGCCCAACTCCATAATGACAATCCACCCATTGTGTTAACCCGACAGCTCCACGGTCTGCACACACTCCACCTTTGTCTATCGCCCAACCGATCTGCACAGTCCGCTATGGTTCACCTGACTCCACCTGTTTTGTTTACATGAGTTTCCCATGTTGCAAGCATATTCTATCGAGTTCACCCAAGCCACCCGGTGTTGCAGCCCACCCTTCGCACTGTGAACTCGTTCTTATCTTCCACTGAATGTTCGATGATCCTCCCATGTCTTTCCCGACCTTCATTTATATGGTGCGACCTCCACATGGTTATTTCATTTGGGTGGGGCTTCGCCCATGGTTGACCCAACTCTTTTTTCACGACACCCCTACTTGATCAATGACAGGGCCATAATAATTTTCATCTACCCGTTCATATAAAGTCACCATAGTCGCCACTCTCAAGACTTAGAATAATTTTTCTTGTCGCTCACTTGGTCTGTCTGCACGGATATGCACCTCCTTCGTGTCCTGCCCGCGCTTGCCAAGTCTAACTGTCCTTCGTGTTGACCCAGGCGCGCGCTCACCCAAGCACCTACTACATGAGTCACCCGAGTGTTCCTACCGCTATGACCAACCATCGCACATCTTGGAGCATGCCTGCCCGTCATGCCACCGTTGCACATTTGGAGCATGACTACCCATACTTTGGTTGTATGCGCCTGTATTGAGTGCCCGACTCACCCGTGTTGGCAATGTCGGCTCGAGATCCTGATAATCTCCCTCTCTCTCTCTCTCTCTCCCTCTATTCCCCTCTCCCCCCTCTCTATCTCTTAAATTTGATTCCATGATATTGTGTTTAATAAAGTATCTAAATTAAAAAAAAACTCAATTTGTTGTAAAATATTAAACCTATATTTTTTATGAATCATGCCAAAGAAAATACAATAATGAGAAGATTAAAACAAGCATGCACTACCTTTCCTCTATTATTGTAAGTCAATTTGTTTGCTCTAGTAGCTTGGATCCTTAGTTAAGATGGATTTAAGTTGGTTATTATATATATATATATATATATATATATATCACATTTTTTATATAAAAGTATTCTCATTTTTTTATTTTATTGAAAACTTGATTTAATTTTTAGGGGAATATTTTTAGTAGGTGTGGGGATAGAGGGTTTAGATATATCTCAAAAGTAATGATAATATTTTTCCTTTTATATTTAATTAAAAAGGTTATAAAATTAAATTAAATTTAAATATTTATAAAATAAGTTATGTTTTTTGGGCATGTGGTATTTATAAGCCACGATATTGGCCCATGGTATTGTAACAAAGCCTATTTACATGTTAATACTATCCACTATAGAGTCGGGGTGAATATTCATGGTTAAGAATCATGTTATATTATTATAAATTATTTTGATTGTGAATTAAGTTATGGTTTTTGGGCATATGGTATTGATAAGCCATGGAATTGGCCCATGGTATGGTAACAAAGTCTATTCATAAGTTAATAACAAAATCAAAATATAACAAATTGACTTTAACTTTTTATTCTTAATGGAACCAACATTTAAATGTTTACACCCATCAAGTTTTGTATTACTTTAAACTTTTTATTTATTAATTTAAAATTTTTAAGTACTTTTATTGTTTTATTTTTTTATTTTTAATTTAGTCGACATATTGTCAAGTCCCACTAGCACAATTAGCTGAGGATGGGCCTCGTTATTAAGGCAACCCAATATCAAACCTCATGGGGGGTGGTTGTGCCATGTGCTAGGGAGAGGAGACATGCTAAAAAATCCAGTCATCTTAGGGCTAGTGTCGCCCAGGCCAAGTGTGATCCTTGGGTTACTTTGACCAATTAGATGCTCCTGGGCTATGGCTCCTCAAGCCATAGGTCAAGCCTGGAGGATCAAAGGAAACTTTAAAAACAAAAACAAAAATTAGCGTACATATAAATGTTAATTTGTTTGTTAAATATTAAACATTTACGCCTACACATATACCCCTATATTGGGTCGACATTGACATTAGATTCTGGTCATGTCTTTGACTGAATCTTAACCCAAAATTTAGATCTCTACGACCCTCAAACTACATTTTAGGTCCTTATATTACTAGTATAGCCCCTTATTGTTGTTAGTGTAACCCCCTTATTGTTATTGTTGTACCCCTGTAACCCCCATATTGTTATTATTGTGCCCTTAAATTATTATTGTTAGGTTGGCTAGGATTACATTGTGGCCCCATGGACTCCTATATATAGAAAGGAGGTTTTTTCATTTGTTTCCCCCTCAAAGTCGCTTATTTATAAGGTGTTGATATCTCTTTTCTTCTATTTTTTGAGCCGGTTTCACAACATTTGGTATCAGAGCTTTGGATTCTGGGGTTTCGCTGCTCCAAACAAGTCATTGTGGCATTTTCGCTATAATTTTTTTTATATGAAGGTTCAAAAGCTGAAATTTTTAGAGTGTGAAGCCAAAATCCTGAGGAACATCTTAACAAAGTTTCAAAGCTTGGTTCACTATATTTTCGGAGATATTATCTATGGAAGTTAGGTCTTTTTTCAGGATCCTCAATTTAACCTAAACAGGTCATCGTGAAAATTTTGCTATAACTTTTTTTCTATGAAGGTTCAGAAGCTGAAAATTGTAAAGCGCGAAGCCGAAATCCTGAGGAACATCGTCGAAAAATTTTAGATCTTGGTTCGCAAAATTTTCGGAGATATGGTTTGTGGAAGGTAGGACTTTTTCAGGCTCTTGAATTTCATCTCAAAGAGGTGATCGTGGGACACTCTTCATAACTCTCTCTCTGAGCATCAGATTGGAATTTTGTAAAAAGTGACCATAAGTAAACGGATTTTAGTTTCCTTTCTATCAATTTTAGAGACTAAGGAGGAAGCAATGACACGTGTAAAGTCATACAAGTTCTCTCTATTGAACCAGTCCATAATTAAGTCATCGTAGGATATTGGGCACCACTTTATCTTCAAGAATCCAAATTAGGTCAGACATGCGGTATTCGAAAGAGGATTCAGAGGGTTACCTCAGCGCAAATTTCAAATATTGAAGATCTAGAATCACAAAGATAATTTAGTCTCAATATCGAGCTCTTCAAAAGAAAGAAAAGGGTGTGTATTTTTTTTCCGAATTACATAAGTCTTGTGTAAAAAAAAAAAAAAAAAAAAATTTGAAGTGATTCCAAGGGCCTATTGAAGAATTTTTATCAGTATTGGGTTCTATAATGCCTCCAAAAATTAATTCCATACCCATTAAGCCCTCATAAATCTATACTATGATGCATAAAGAGGAAGAATTGCAGTATGAGATATCAAAATTACGGTACCAAGTGCAACAAATTTCAATCTTACGAAGAGCAAACTAAGATGACATAGATGGTTTAAAAGCAGAAATGGAGGCTAATTTGTATGGTTTTCAGGATCAAATGAAATCTAATATGGATTATAATGTAGTGGAAGATCACATCGAGCATCAACAACAAGTTATCCAACTCTCAAAGGATAACCTAACTTTGGTGCAGAATCAAATGAAACAATAGGAATATCAACATCACATTGAAAGAAGTTATGAAACATTCACAGAAACATGAACTCGACAAGTACGATCAATTTCAGAGTATCTCAGCAAGTGGAAGAACTTTCCTGCAGAAGTTTCCACATGGGAGGATAAGAACTTTATACAAAAGCACCCGAAGCTACTCAAGCGTTGAGGACAACAAATTTTTGAAGGAGAGGAGCATATTAGGTCCTTATGTTACTAGTATAGTCCCTTATTGTTGTTAGTGTAACCCCCTTATTGTTATTTTTGTACCCCTGTAACCCTCATATTGTTATTATTGTGCCCTTAAATTATTATTGTTAGGTCAGCTAGGATTACATTGTGGCCCCATGGACTCCTATATATAGAAAGGAGCTTTTTTCATTTGTATCATCCAAGAATTGTTCATTCATGTAATGTATTGGAGGTTTCCCTCTCGAAGTGGCTTATTTCTAAGGCGTTGATATCTCTTTTCTTCTATTTTTGGAGCTAGTTTCACAACACTATAGTTACCTCAGTCAATATGACACCTGTGATTACTTCTATTCTACCCCTAAATTCTAGTGCAAACCCTCCTCCATTTGTGTTGGTCTTTATCACAAACCTTGCAACCTAGTAACCACCACGATGTAGGGTCTCAACCCTCTCTATTATTTCAAAATTTTATGCGGACTTAATACAGAAACACCACTGAGATCACATGCCCAAATTCTCATGAGTCACCTCTCCTGAGCTTGATTTTCCATAAGAGAAAAAACAGTATGCCATCCTACTTCCTATCTCAAACCCATTAAGGTATGTGACATTCTTGTGAACCCTCGCATGATGATCTTACTCTTGGTGGATGATCATGGCCTCCCTTTAGCAATGCTTACGAATCCCTATAACTCGACCTACTTTAGGACTACATCCCTCTTGGCCTCCTTGATAAAATGAGCTCCTTCTCACTTGATGTTCTTTCCTTCATACTAAGGCCTCCTTAAATATATTTTCCTAGCTAGGCCTCTTAAGAATGCTCTAAAACTTACGAACTTTATCTACTTAGACCTTAGGAAATATTATGTTTTCTTTTTAATTTTCTTTTAGATTTTAAACCCCATCTCAGGTCCAAAGCCCCTTCTCTTGGTTTATTTTCCCACAAAGCCTTTTGTGTCTAAAATCACACAAACCCATATCACTAGGCTTGTGGAGTACCTCCCAAGCTACACACTTCATCAACATAGTCTAGTTGTAGTAATCGTAACTCGGTCAAGATCCTATATTCAAGTGAGGACTTGGTTGGGTTCTCAAGTTGAAAATTAAGGGTATTTGTGAGGGCATGATAACTACGAAGGGTTAGGGCATGCCAAGGAATGAAAAGGCATGCTAACACATGCTAGACAATTTCAATGCATGTTGAGTGTTAAGGAGTGTCGAGGCATCATAAGAGAGAACTTGGTCAAAATGCATGGAAATGAACAAATAAGAGTGTGTGCCAAGGAGTGTCAATGAATTCAAGTATGCCAAGGATGAAGTGTGTTAGAAGAATTTCATAATAGGATTTCCAAGAGGTGAGCCTATGATTGCGATAAGGGGCTCAACAAAGCAGTTTTAAACAAAGGGAGAATTTGTGTTGGGCACAATGTTATTTTTCATTTATCTATTATTTTTATATGACATGTGGCACACTTTGGCCAAATTCTTATGTTTTAAACTATTTTAGACAATTTCATATTGTCCATTGTTGTGTATAAGTTTTGGGGCACTTGGCTTGTGACGACTTATATATTGTATGTCTTGTCTATCTTGTGGTTCTTGCAAACTCTCAATTAATGTTCTATTTTTTATATGAACTGGACAAACATGTGAAATATTTCCTATGTAAGCTATATTACTTATTTGTTTTATGGCCATGGCTAGATGTGATCCTTGTCTTGGTAAGTTCTTAAGTGGGAAAAGTTCAGCTTAGACATGAGTGGCCTAAGATGAGGTATGGGCAGTTCTTAGGTGAACAAGTGTCACAATCTACTTGTAGTAGGTGCAATTGATCAAGTTGTTACGGATGAAGCATACCAATGTCACATAAACTATAGTAGCTAAGGACTTTATTGGGTTCCCAAGTCGTGAAAAAATGTAAGGCTAGTTGTGAGGGTATGAGTGCCAAGGCATGCTAGGGAACACTAACATGTGCCAGATAGTTCGAAGGCATGTCAAATATGCTAAGATGTGTCAAGTGCTAAGGCATGCCCAGATGTGCAAGGGTGTGACAATACATGCCAGGGACTATCAAGGAAACAAAAAGGAGAAACAAGTTAAACTACAAGGAAATGAACACTTTGTAGGGTTAATAAGTCATCAATTTACATTTTCTAGGAGGGGCATATTATGCACACCAACACTAGATGGAAATAAGTGTCAACTGCCAAGTGTTAGTGCATTCTAAGTGCCAAATCATCCTCTGTTACTTCTCTTCTACTTTCCAATAATTTATCTCAAATAACTTTAATATTAAACCATGGCAAAGCATACCAAGGCATCTTAATGAATGCTAGACATCCTAATGATCATGGCCTCTTTAGGACTGCATCTCTCTTCGCCCCCTTGATCAAATGAGATCCTTCTCACTTCATGTTCTTTTGTTCATCCTAAGGACTCCTTAAATAGTTTTTCCTAAACCTCTTAGGAACCCTCTAGAACTTACGAGTTTTATCCACTTAGACCTTAGGAAATATTTATTTTCCTTTTTTATTTTCTTTTATATTTTAAACCTCATATTGGGTCCAAAATCCCTTTGCTTTGATTCTTTACACAAAAATCCTTTTGTGATCAAACTGAAACAAACCCATCTCACTAGGCTTGTGGAGTTCCTCCCAAGCTACACAATTCAACAACATAGTCTAGTTGTAATCATTGTAACTTGGTCAAGCTTTTGTAGTCAAGTGAGGGCTTGGCTGGGTTCCCAAGTTGCAAATTAAGTAAGGGTATTTTTAAGGGCATGATAGCTAGGGAGGGTCAAGGCATGCAGAGGAATGGAAAGGCATGCTAACACATGTCAGACAATGTCAATACATGCTGAACTAGAGTGTCGGGGCATATTAATGGATAACTAGGTCAAAATGCATGGAGAGGAACGAATAGGAGTGCGTGCTAGGGAGTGTCAGTGAATTCAAGTGTTCTAAGGACGAAGTGTGTTAAGACAATTTTAGAATAGGATTTACAGGAGGCAAGCCTACGGTTGTCGACATAGTGGTTTTAGACAAAGGGAGATCAATTTGTGCTATCCACAACATTGTTTTGCCTTTAACTATTTTTTTTTTTTATGAGAAGTGGCACACTTTGGCTACATGCTCATGTTTTAAACTATTCTAGATAATTTCATATTGTACATTGTTGTGTATAAGTTTTTGGGCACTCGACTTGTGTCAGCTTATATCTTGTGTGCCTTGTGCATCTTGTGGTTCTTGCAAACTCTCAGGCAATGTTCTACCAATTATATGAACTGAACATACGTTTGAAATATTGCCTGTGTAAGCTATGTTTCTTAGTTGTTTTATGGCCATGGTTAGATCATGTGATCCTTATATTGGTAACTAGTTAAGTGTGACAAGTTGAACTTGGACATGAGTGACATAAGATGAGTTATAGGCAATTCTCAGGTTAACAAGGCACAATCTACTTGTAGTAGGTGCAATTGGTCAAGATGTTGCAGTTGACGCAAGCCAATGTTGTCACATGAACTGCAGTGGCCAAGGGCTTCATTGGTTTCCCAAGCTGTGAAAAAATGTAAAGGCTAGTTTTGAGGACATGAGTGCCAATGTGTGCTATGGAATGCTAAGATGTGTCATAAAGTGCGAAGGCATGTAAAAAATGTTAAGATATGCCAAGTGATAAGGCATGCCAATATGTTCAAGAATGTGATAATCCATTCCAGGGACTGTCAAGGCGACAAAAGGGAGAAGCAAGTTAAACTACAAGGAAATGAACACATAAGAGGGTTAATAAGTCATCAATTTACCTTTCCCTAGAGGGGCATGCTAGGCACACCAACACTAGGCGCCAATAGGTGCCAAGTGAAAAATCTTAGTGCATTCTAAGTGACAGGTCTTCCTTTGTTTCTTCTCATATACTTTCCAACAATTGATCTCAAATAAATTTAATTTTAAACCATGCCAAATAATACCAAGGCATCTCAACGTATTCCATACATGTTAAGACTTTCCAAGTGCCAATATGTGTCAAGGAGTGTTATGCATGCTATGAAGTGGAAGGGCAGGTTGAAAAGTGTTAAGGTGTGCTAGAGAGTGCTAATTCATGTTGAGGAGTGTTAACAAGTACTAGGAAAAAGCATTAAGGGAGCACTAGGTCAAAATTCATGGAAGTTAATGAATATGAGGAACGTGTACCAAGGACTAGTGTTAATGAGTGCTATTTGTCATGCCAAGAAGGGAGTTGTGACAAGGTATGCTAAGCATTGACAAGGCATGCTAGGGAGTATAAAGGCATGTAAATAATTTCCAAATTGTGCTAGGGAGTTCTGGGATGTGCTAATTATATGTGCCAAATAGTGCCAAGATATGCCAATACATGCTAGGTGCTAAGGATGTGTAGGGTGCGAGGGTATGTTAATATGTGTCAAGAAGTGTCAAGGTAACAAAATTATGAACCAAGCTAAAATTAAAGGGAATTAACACATAAGAGGGTTAATAAGTCGGGACTTTATCTTTTTCAAAAGGGGTATGCTAGGCACACTAATAATAGGTCCTAATAAATTCCAAGTGGCATTGTGTGCCAAGTGCTAATGTATGTCATTGCATATTGCAACCAAGGTGTTACAAGGCATGCTAGGGACTACATGCATGCCAACACATGCTAGGAGAGTTCTATGTTGTGCTAGCGCATGCCACCATGTGCTTGGGCGTTAGTGTCATGACAATATGTTCTAGGTACAAAGATGTTCCAAGACATGTGAGGTGATAAGAAATGTTAGTGTGTGCCAAAGCATTAGTTTAACATTTGCCCAGATTAATTAGAAGTGTTAGGTATTTCTCATTAATAGAACTGACATAGTTTGATTAATTATTAAATAATATATTTCCTACACACACTAGTAGAACTTTATCTAAAGGGAATTTCTAGATAATAAAATTAATAGATATGAATCTTGCATTGACTCATCGGAAAACTCTATTCGACTAGTCATTACTTGAGCGAAATTATACACACTAATTAATTCTTAACAAATTTACTGACTCTAACCATTATGGTGTTGGGCATATTATAAAAAAAAGACTCCACAATAATAGTCTTAAATCGTTATCTTTTGAAAAAAAATATATTAACAGGCACATAGCGTCATCAAAAACTCATTGGAATGATAAATGATGACGAACATTTTTTTACCGTCACCAAAAGTAACAACAAGAGCATTGGTGCGGGTCATTAAAATTTCATCACTAGAAGTGTCACCAAAGAGAGAACTAGTGATGGGCCTTTAACGACCCTCACTAAAAGTGTCATTGAAAATGGCTTTGGTGACGAACCTTAACGAACCATCACTATATACACTTACAACGACGCTTTTTTAAGGACCGTCACCATATGTGACATTGGTGACAGACCTTAAAGGTCTGTCACGAGCATGACCCTCACCAATGTCCTTTTTTCTTGTAGTGATATGTCCCCAATATAGATTAATCTTCCAAGTCTTCCTCCTAACTATTTGGATGCCATAATTTTCAAAGATATAGGTAACTCAATCGGATCCTATCTGGATCATGAATTTTCATATTTGGAGATGGGGACTAAGTCATACTCTTTTACTCTGGTTAACATGTACCTTAGGGAAATGCTTCTTATTAGGGAAATTGTAAGATCTAAAATGGGCCTCCTAAGAAAAATGTACAACAAAAGTAAAATTTATAAGAACCAATAGGATTCAGGATGATGATGTCAACCATGGGGGATGATTCACCAATTTTTAAGTAAAAGGGAAAAAATATTAAAAAATAATAAAATAATAAAACTGCTTTTTTCAACTCGTATTTTCAACTTATCTCCCAGATTTTTTACTCAAATTTTGAGTGGGAGTACTCGTTGGATGCAAAATTTATTTCCTCGTACAATGAATATCCATGTTGCATACTTTTGATGGACCCTAGTACACGAAAAATCAGAAATACATGAAAAGTGTGATTGTAATCACGTTTTTCATGTATTTCTCATTTTTCGTGTAGTAGGATCCATCAAAAGTATGCAATATGGGTACTCCTTAAATGAGGAATTAAATTTTGCATCCAATGAGTACTCCCGATCGAAATTTGAGTAAAAAATTTGGGAGATAAGTTGAAAATACTAGTTGAAAAAGTAGTTTTTTCTTTTTTTCCCTCTAAAATTTGATGATGTCATCAAGTATTATTTTATTATTTCCACTATTATTTTATAATTTCCTTAGGAGGCCCATTTTAGACCTCAAAATTCCCCTAATCTTGTAGACATGTATTTCAGGATTGGGATGGAGCATATTCAGATACTTTATTATGAAGGAATGCCTTTCAGGTGTGGGCGGTGCCATAAATATGAGCACCTGGCTAAAAACTATGACCTTCCTTTTTCTATGAAGGACCATATATCCAAAGGCAAGGTCCCGGTGCAAGAAAATATTGGGTTAAAAAAGGGTTATGGATTGGAGGTTTTGGGTGTCAAGGAAAACCAAGTTCTGATAAACATTCAAACTTTCCTTTCAATATCCATGATGAGAGTTGGGTCGAGCTATTAGTATTTCAAAAGCATTTTTCATAGATTAAATATCACCTTTCCATCTCCCTCATGAAGCCTTGCATCACACCAAGCATATTGTGCACACTTGAACAACTGATATGTTGGCTATATCAATGTAAAATAAATACCATGACTTGGAAACTCATAGTTCCCTGCTTTATCCTCAATCGCAACATTAGGGCCCTAAAAAAAGAAAGACAAGTAAAGACCTCCCCACCCATCTATAATTTATTATCTATTGTTTGACTTTGTTGTTGTCTTTGGAATTTCAAGATGTTCTATGAATTTACAAATTGTATAAGTAATTATTTGATCTCGATGTTTTTCTCAAGATTTCATATTATTCCCCAAATCTACCATTGAAATGATTTCAACAACTTTAGATTTTCCAGGTATGTTAGATTCTTACACCAAAGTTTATGTGGCTTAATATTATAGAATACATGATTTAAGGGTGGTAGCTAATTAACCTATTTATCATTTGTAGAAAATATGACATTAGTGCCCTTAATGCGGCCCACATATTATCTGAGAAACACCAAAGTGCAGAAGCAGAGAGATTGGTGTTAGATTGATCTCTTTGTGCACATGGAGGGGACCCTAGTCAAGTTGGTCCAAAAATGTATGTAGTGGTGTCTAGATCTTATCAATCCATTATAGCCTCACACTCTATTTAGTTTTATATATACAGATCCAAATCAGCATGTTACATAGATGGATGTATTTTGTGAAATTTCCCACAAACTCAAATTGAAACTACTCACCATCAATATTTGATGGGCCACATAATATTGATATGGTCGGTTTGTGGCTGAGATTATAGGGCATGAGAGCATGCACTAGATTGGAGGCCTAGATTCCCAAATAATTCTAATCCTTTATCGGTCTATGATCATAGTTTTTTTTTTTTCTATAATCTCAATCCCCTTCTGCCATAAATCATTTGTTTGAAGGCCTAAGTTTATGCACGGTTGAAAAAAAAATCTACTAAGGGAAATTATGTTTTGGATTTTCAAATGGTTAGACCGATTAATCCATTATCCAAAAACAACCTATTTAAAACCAATTGTCACTTCCTCCGAAACTGATCAATTTTTAATGGATATGATAACTGCAATTCAAAGGCGCTAGCAGGCACCATGGGTAATCACAATGCTACTTCCCCATCAGTACAACTCTTAGATTTGTCATACACCATTGAAAAAACTCTTAGATTTGTCAGAAATTTGATTCGTTTGTTGCGAAAGAAAAGAACCGAGTGGAGGCCCGTATGGGGATTTTGTCTTTGGAGTTTTGAAATAAGTACAAGGAAAGTTCCAAATCAATCACTATACTCTTCTGAAAACACTAACTATAAATGAAGAAACTTCTAATTCTAATAAAAATTGAATCTGACCACCATGAATTGAATTATGACAATTTGGCATTCTCGTAGTCATTTCTTTATATTCAGTTCCATTCATGCATGTATATTCAATTTTTGAAATAAAATGCATGAATCGCAATAGGAATTTTCACAAACATATCCTGATATTCAATGTCATTCAGGTATTCATATTCAATTCAATTTAGGGCGATCAAATTCCATTGAAAACCAATAAAGTGTATTAAATCATATTCCATAGAAGACCAATAAAATTTATTAAAAAAATGACGGACAGAAAATGCTAACATAAGAAAATGAGACGGATGAGAAACCTAAACCCATTTAGGAAAAGAATCAAATTAGCTTTATTGTTAAAATCTAGAAAGTTCATGTAAGCAAGAAGTTTGTAGCAAAAAATGAAAATGAGGATGGCAGCAGTTTAAACCACCATAGACTAAGCAGTACAAATTCACTGAGAAGAGGGGTCCCTTTTCCCACTCTACTCTACATTCATTGTCAGTTGATCCTTTGGTAAAAGAAAATAAAAATCCATGTAACAAACACCAAAAATCGTAGAATGAACACAGGAAATAACAACCAGTAAAAATGCATGAAAATAGAAAAATATAAACCTATAAATCCAACTAACTTGTGATTCCAACTCCAAAATCGCAGACTTCAATTGTGAACTTGTTGTTTCCCACCTCTTAAAACACCTACAAGTTCTCTCCAATGCTTTTCTATCCATGAAAAAAGTTGTAATTACATAGAAAATTTTGCAAGCCCTAAAAATATTTAACCGCATCACCAATTTCTCTCAAATCTCTCGAAATATACCAAAGCCCTCCTTCGAACGATAAAAATTTGGAGCCAAAGAGCCATCTTTACGAATGAAACATCTAGTTTTCATGGAGAATTTAGAACCATGGTAAACCTAAAGTGGACCTCTTCATCACAGTAAGAATAATTGGTTTGCATTTCGCAGGGTAAGAAGAACAAGTTTTCATGAGTAAGAATATTTGGTTTTTGTTCTTGGAGATTTCATACCTAGTTTTATCTTTCGCTTTCATAGCCGATTTTCAATTTTAATGAAATGCACATTCAACTTAATGTATCCACTATTAAAAATAATTAAAATATTAACATGGATATTTTACCAAGCTCTTAGGATCAGACTATTTTGATTATTAATCAAATATAAAACCATAATATATTGTTTTATTTAAAGCTTAATTTCATATAATCATGTAGATTATGCATTAAATAAAATAAATATAGTCATTGGTACAATTCTCATATAAATTGATGAAACTAAACACATTTATCGATTATTATACAATAAACCATACTTAAATATTTTGAATTACATATTTATAATCATTAATAAAGGTTTATATATTATTAAAAAAAAAAGTTCATGCCTAAAAAATTAACAAAAGTTTGTAATACCATTAAAAATTAACTAGGGTTCATATCAAACAATTAATAAAAGTTCATACACCATTAAATCTAAATTAACAAATATTCATATACCATTAAAAAATTAATTAAGGTTCATACCTATTTACTAAATAGGTCTATAAATAATATTTTAGGTTTATCTATTTTGTATTTATCAAATGTAAATATGACAATTTAATACTAGATTTAAATGAGCTCACACATTTAACATAAGCAATGTTATATTTATCTATTTATTAAATGTAAATATGAAGATTTAACCTTAGATTTAAAACAACTCACACGTTTAACATAAATCAATGAAGTTTAAAAAGTAAACTTTATGGCCAAAGAGATATAAATATAAATATTAATTTGACTATCTAAATATTACCTTTATTAAAATTATAATGAAGGAATTAGTGTAAAGTAGATAGATTATACATGCAATTATGGTAATTGTAGATGAATCCATCTGCAGTGTTTAACTTTAGAGACAAAAGGGTATTCATAATTTTAACACTGTGTAATCTGCCTTCTCGCTTTCTTACAAAAATTTCACACAGTCATTTGCATATAAAAAGGTTATTTATCTTTCATACAGAGTCACACACTCTGTTCTTTTACACACACTGTCTCTCCAAAAAAAATACACAGCAACACTTTTTCTTTTTAGCCTTCGAGCTCTTTTAAAAAAAAACATTACACTTTCTGTGCTTTTTTTGTTTAAAAAAATACATAGTAAAAAAAAAAATTACATACTCTGTCTTTTTTTTTTAAATGCTCACTATTTTTAATACGGTGGCTCACAGTGCATTTTGGGATTTTTAAAATAATACACTAATATTTATATATATTATAAACATATAAAATGTTTATAATATATATTAACATCATATATATATATATATATTAACCTTGGTCTAAACGAAAACTTTTCCGTGACTTGTTTTTAATAAAACAAAACCCGTTAAAAACTTTTAACCTAAGGTTAAAACCTTATGTAATATTTCCACGGATTTCAAAAAACAAAATTAAATTCCTTTGAATGAATTTATCACATACCAATTCCCTTTGCAGACGTAGGGGTCAAAATCTGCATGATTGGCCTCCTATTGGCTGAAGGTGGGACCCCCAGAATTCAAACCAAAAATTGAGTTGCATTTCATGAAATTATCGCGTACCAATTGGCCTCCACGACGGAAGCCTAAAATCTGCATGATAAACTCCGATTGGTCCTCGCGTTCTGTTGACTTGGCCCATTCAAAAAATAATTAAAAGCTGGTAGGTGAGTTAGGTAATGGTGGTATGGAAAAGTGTTAAGTGTAGTGATGGTTGCGTGGTTCAAAACCACAGGTTCTCCATACCATACAGGCTACGACCTTCATCAAAAAATAAATAAATTTGTAGGTTCATTAAACGTAGAATTTAAATTGCAGTGGCGTGCAAGAAACAAAATAAAATTCATTGCTGTAGCGTTTGTCCTTCGGCTCTCCTGCACGCAGTTTTAGTTGAATTTAGAAATTCAACACCCCTCCTTAAATTCAATTGTTGGGTTTTCTTCCATACCCAAACACTTCCTCAGATAATTAAAACTCTTTTGCCCCAATGGCTTTGTTAAAATGTCTAAAAACTGCTCCTCTATTCTGCAATGCTTCAAAACAATTTCCCCATTATTCACTAGCTCTCTGATCTAGTGATACTTTGCATCAATGTGTTTCGTTCTTTTGTGAAACACTGATATTTGAAAATGCTATATCTGAGCTATTGTTATAATAAATTGTTGTTTCTTTTACCTGTTCATGACACAAACTCCTCAAAATTCTCCTCATCCAAACTGCTTGACATGCTACTGTTGTAGCTGTCACATACTTTGTCTCTGCTGTAGATAAAGCCACAATTGGCTGTTTCTTAGAAGCCCATGAAATGGCTCCTGAAACCATATGAAAAACATAACCAGATGAACTTTTCCAGTCATCTATACTTCCAGCCCAATCACTGTCAGTATATCCAATAAATTCAGAATTTTATGAAGTGGTGTATAAAACTTCATATCTCTTTGTTCCTTTCACATAGCTCAGAATTATTTTTGCTGCTTGCCAATGTGCCTCCTTTGGCCTTTCCATAAATCTGAAAATTAAACTTACAACATGGATAATATCCAGCCTAGTTACAATCAAATACATGAAGCTACCAACTATGCTCTTATAAACACTTGGATCAAAATCTTTGCTATTGTCTTCTCTTCTTAATTTCAATCCCATCACTGTAGGAGTAATTATTGCCTTGCAATCCTACATATTAAAACTTTCCAAAACTTCATTTACATATTTAGCTTGAGATATAAAAATTTTATTTTAATTTTGCTCTACTTCTATTCCTAAGAAGTATTTCAGCAATCCCATATCAGTCATTTCAAATTCATTCTTCATGACTGATTTAAAATTCTCAATGAGGTATGCATCATTACTTGTAAATATCACATCATCAACATATAAAACAACAATCATCATCTTACCATATTTCTCCTTGATGTATAATGTGGGTTCTCCTTCACATTTTTCAAACCCATTTTCCAGTAGATTGGCATCTATCCTATTGTACCATGCTCTTGGTGCTTGTTTCAGCCCATAAAGAGCTTTCTTCAATCTGCATACTTTATGCTCCTAGCCTTTTTTCTCATAGCCTAGAGTTTGTTCAACATAAACCTCTTCCATCAATACTCCATTTAGGAATGATGATTTCACATCCATTTGGTAAGCCTTCCACTTGTGTTGTGCTCCTATGGACAACACTGCTCTCACTATTTCCATTTCTGCAACTGGTGTAAAAAATTTCTCATAATCTCTTCCTTGTTGCTGCTTGTAACCTTTGACAACAAGTTTGGCCTTGTGCCTTTCAATCTTACCTTCAGCGTTGCTTTTGGTCTTATAGACCCATTTCACTCCAATAACTTCTTTGCCTTTTGGGAAATCAACCAATTCCCATGTTTTATTTTCTCTATGGCATTCATTTCTTCGTCCATAGCATCTATCCATTTCTTATCTTTTATAGCTTCTTCGAAATGAAGAGGATCATCTACATGACAATACAATGCAAATAAAGAGTTCATACCTTCATTTGCTACCTCTTTCTCATAAATATCATTCAAATTTCTGAATTTGATTTCTCTTTCATTTGGTGTACTTGTGCTTGTAGAAGCACTCAAATTTTCTCCTTATGGTGTGCTTAGAGAAGCACTGTTATCACTTCTCAAGGGTGTTTTCATTCCTGCTTGTGGTGTCCCTTGTTGTCCTTGTGTTGGTGGAGGTGGTGCTACTAATGACGGATGTATTTCAGCCATCTCATCCTCATTATCATCATGAGACAAACAACTTTTAACATTCAATGTTTTCTCAATGCTTCCATCCCATGCTTCTTTTTTAATGAAATTTACATCTCTGCTTATAACAAACTTCATGGTGGATGGGTTATACAACCTATATGCCTTGGATTCTTCACTGTATCCAATAAATATGCACTTCTCCTCCTTACTGTCCAACTTCTTCCTCAGCTGATCTAGAATGTGTGCATAAGCTACACAATAAAAAACTCTCATGTAGGTGACACCTTGTTTTATGCCACTCCATGCTTCTTCCGGAACTCTATTCATTATAGATTTGGTTGGGCATCTATTCAAGATATAGGTTACACAATGTACAACTTCAACCCAATTTCATTTGGCAAATGTTTTTCCTTCAACATACTTTTTACCTGTCCATTGTTGAGTCTCAAAAGTGTTTTCCATATTCATACATATTTCCATTATGTCTCATTAATGAATCCCTGCTTCTATAACTATCTCGACTAAACCATATATCATAACTATTTTATAAATATAAGTAATCTTGCCTTCCAAAAAGTTATTTATTTTATGTGTTTAAAGTGGAATTTATGATTAGAAACTAGAAAATTAACATAGTTTCATATATCTATATATGTGTTATGAGTTTTGTGACATGTGTAAGTCAAAAGGAAGCTTCTAAAAGACCTTTATGTGGCCTCCCAAAACCAAATTCGAATTTGAGTGGAGAAGATCACGGGATCATGAGAATATGTGTCTCATTTCCTTTTTGTATTGAAACTCTAAGAAGATATGTGTCTCATTTATTATGTGTATTGAAACTCTAAAAATACGTATTTTATCATTTCCTATTTTGATTGTAACTCTAGAGATAGAGGGAGAGACTCATGAACTCTCATTAATAAGATAACTTTTCATATTTTTGTATAAATAGGAGAAGCTTTCTCCTATCAAGGGTAGTGAAAAATAGGAGATGAAGATAAAGGATTATAGAGTGTCTTGTAACAAAGCTTAAGATGAAATGGGATGTAGATTTGTGAATTTATGAATAAGTAAGTTCTTTGATGCTGTTTTGATTACAACTTTAAGGAGTTGAAGAATTTCACCAAATTGGTAGCAGAGGGCCCCTGTTATTCGAGGAGGTTTTGCATGTTTTCTAGATAAGTCATTTTCAATTATGTTTTGTCATATTTCCTTACTTAAATTGCTTTATGAAATCATAGCTTTTAGCGTTATGTTTCATGTCATTTTCTTAAATAAAGGATCATCATGATATTACAGTTAGTCTCTTTCTCAAGCTCTTCCAATACATCTCTACTAAATGAATGGGATTCAATTGTGATATTCTGAGTTATTAGCATTTCATTTTCTGTTATTTAGTTAAAAAGAATATCCTCATTATACTGAAGTTAGTCTCTTTCAAAAGCTTTTCCAATAAACCTCTAATTCACGAATGAGACTAAGTTGTAATATTGTGAGTTATTGATTGTTTTTCCTCATAGAAGATTCTTATCATATTATGATTAATCTCTTTCAAAAGCTCTTCCAATAAACCTCTAACTCATGAATGAGATTTAGTTGTAATGTTATAAGTTGTTTCAGCATTTCATAGGAGTTCCTTACTACATTATAGTAATCTTTTTCTCAAGCTCTTCCAATAAACCTATATCAAATGAGTGAGATTTCACTGTAATGTTATAAGTTACTGTTTGTTTCAACATTTCCTTTTATGTTTTAGGAGATCCTCATTGCATTAGAATTAATATTTTTCACAAGCTCTTCCAAAAAATCTCTAACTAAATGAATCAGATTAAGTTGTAGTGTTTTGAGTTACTTATCATTTCATAAATGTTCATTTAGAAGCTGTAATATCCATGGATTAGGACTCTCTGTTTTCATCATTTCCTAGTTAGGAACAGAACTTGAAAATAAGGCTCTGCTTTAATTCATTTGACAACATTTCATTTTCCTTCCTTTTAATTAGATTTAATCTCATCTTTCTAGTTTAGAGTAGAACACTAAGAATCAAAACATAAAACCCCCAAAATAACAGTAAAACATCAAAACAACGAAGTAAGAAGTAGGTTTCTTAAGCACATATAGTGCACCACACTTCATTAGTTTACTAGCCCTGGTCGATAATTTATGTTAGCAATTTAGGACGCTAAATTGACTAAACATCCATGATGGTCCTATTTTTCCTTTCAGCAACTCCATTTTGCCGCAGTGTGTACATTGTTGTAAATTTCTTGTATATGCCATTTTCTCTGCAAAAACACAGAAATTCTTTTGAGATATACTCACCTCCTCTATCAGTCCTTAAAAATTTAATATGCTGCCCAATTTGTTTCTCTACAAGAGCCTTAAAGTGACAGAATTTCTCAAACACTTAACTTTTATATTTCAAGAAATAAACCCAAGTTTTCCTTGTGTAATCATCAATGAAAGTCAGCATATAGTGGTTTCTTTCTAGTAATGGTGTTTTCATTGGTCCATACAAATTTGAATGGACAATTTCTAAGGGTGCCTTTGCCCTTATGCTCTTTCTTGATGGAAATTTTTCTCTGTGTTATTTGCCCAAGATGCAACCTTCACATAGGCTATCCGGTTTCTCAATCAACGGTAATCCCTTTACCATTCCTTTCCTATGCAACAAATTCAGACCTCCAAAGTTGAGATGTCCAAATTTCAAGTGCCATAACCAGTTTTCATCCTTTGCTACTCTTTGAAATGTCTCTTGTGTTACTGCTGTCATTTCAACTCTTTTCTTCAAATCTGCTCTCATCCTGAGAGGGAACATTCTGTTCCTTGTCATTTTCACTTGTACAATGCATTGTTTGCTTGATGGTTAATCCATGATGGTGCATATATCATTTTCAAAGAAAACATTGTACCCCTTTTGAATGAGCTGTCCAATTCTCAAGAGGTTACACTTCATACCAGGCACATAATAAACATCTGATATGGATCTTCCTTCTCCTTTCTTTGTCAAAACATTCACTCTATCTTTTCCCATGACACAGACCTTACTGTCTGTCCCCAATTTTACTTGAGACTTTACATCTTCATCTAACATGGAAATGTTTCCAGTTATATGGTTGCTACATACTAAATCTAGAAACCATATATCATCATTCTTTTCTTCTTTAGCCATATTACATGCTAAAAACAATTTTTTTTTACTAATATTTTCCTTAGTAAAATGAGCATTGAGTTTATTACACATGTCACTCTGTTTCTTCCTACATTCATTGGCATAATGGCCATAATTTTTACTATAATGACATTGGACTTGGGATTTATCATACTTTTTTCCATGTGCTTGATTTTGCCCTCCTTGATGGCTGTTGCCTTGGCCTTGGTTTTGATTTTGATTGCTGCCCCTTCCATTTGTATTTGCAAGGTTGTTTCTTCCTTCTCTGTTTTGGCTTCTTCTTCTTCCTTTTCCTCTATAGTTTCCTATGCCTAGACCTCTTCCTCTTCCAAAGGAAATTTGGGTCTTGAAGGCATGCTCCAAAAATGAGTTTGATGTTCTTCCCAATATTTTTTTATGAGTCATCAATGATGCATGAAGCTCATCAATAGTAAACTTTAAGAGATCCTTTGTCTCTTCAATGGTTATGACTATCACATCAAACCTGGAGGGTAAGCTCCTCAACGCTTTCTCCACTATCCTTCTTTCTTCAAGTGTCTCTCCATGAGACTTTATCTGGGTAACCAACTCAATCACATGTGTGAAGAATGAGTCTATGTTATCAGATTCTTTCATATAGAGAGTTTCAAAGTCTCTCCTCAGAAATTGTAGTTTTATTGTCTTCACCTTCTCCATACCTTGATAGGCAGTCTAGAGGGTATCCCATGCATCCTTAGACCTCTTATCTACTGCTATCCTCGGGAACACACTTTCATGCACTACTTGATAGAGATACAAGAGAGTTTTTGAGTCCTTCTTCCTATTGCTCTTCAACAAATCCTTCTCTACTTGTGTTAAGGCACTCAAAGCATTTTCATCTGCTGGTTCTTCAAAACCATTTCCAAAAAACTCCCATAAGTCTTGAAAGGCAAACAAGACTCTCATAGTGATTTCCCAATAGTCATAGTTCTTTCCATTGAACTGTGGGAGTTGAGTATTTCTAATACTCGTGCTTGTGCTAGCTCCTGCCATGGCTAGCACACTGAACTATGCTTTAAATTTGACTGTGTTTTTAAACAAACTGTCTCTCTACCTACAAGACAAACTCTGTCTTAAAAAATACTTCTCTAGACTGCACTCATTTACAACAAAACAAAACTCTGTTTTTGCAAATACCTGGACTTTCGCTGAGCCTTCACACTACTGGATAACTGCTTCAACAAAATCCTTCCTTCAACTTCTTTGACAATCCTTCAAAGAGCTTGGACTAGCTCTGATACCATGTTGAAATTTCTGAAGTATTCCAAACAACAGAGAAATAAAAATTCCCCAACTTCAACACAGAGATTCAATTAAAAATTTGCTAGACTGAGATGACACACAACAACTATTTCAATAATCTTGAAAAATTATTACAAAAGATGCCACAAAATTGTTGTTTTGACATTTACAAAATTCTTCAACTGCTGCACACACAGTGTTTCACTTCATTAAACTCCTCTCTCTATCTTTTACAAAATGTCCACACACAGTGCAATCTGCCTTCTGGCTTTCTTACCAAAATTTCACACAGTCATTTGCATATATAAATGCTCTCTATCTTTCATACAGAGTCACACACACTGCCTCTCCAAAAAAATACACAGTAGAACTTTTTATTTTTAGCTTTCAAGCTCTTTTAAAAAAAACAGTACACTTTCTGTTTTTTTTGTTTAAAAAAATACACAGACAAAAAAAAGAGATTACATACTGTCTTTTTTTTTTAAATGCTTACTGTTTTTAATACGGTGGCTCACAATGCACTTTATGCTTTTTAAAATAATGCACTAATATTTATATATATTATAAACATATAAAATGTTTATATATATATATATGTTTATAATATATATTAACACCATACATATATATATATTAACTTTGGTCTAAACAAAAACTTTTCCGTGACCTGTTTTTAATAAAACAAAATCCGTTAAAAACTTTTAACCTAAGGTTAAAACCTAATGTAATATCTCCTAATATGTTTTTAAAGAGCCGTGAGGAAAAGTCTTTTTACTTTAGTCTAACATATATATGGTTAACAAATATATATATCATAAACTTTCAAGTTTATAATATATATATATATATATATATATATATATATATATATATATATAAAAGTTCAATAGTTTGGTTTTTTTTTTTTTTTTGTTGTGTCATATGAAAAAGAAAAAGAGAGGCCGGAATACAAAAAGAATGTGCATCGTAAAACAAAGGGTCACTGTGTATTTATTTTTTTATTTGTGTAAAAACAAAAAGAGACAATGTGGAAAAACAGTGTGTGACTCTATATGAAAAACAGAGAGAGTATTTTTGAATACAAAAAGAATATGCATTTTTTTTTAAATGCTGTAAATGTAATATGTCGTTTAAAAAAAGGACACTCTCTATTTATTTATTTTACTGTGTAAAAACAAAAAAAAGACCGTGTGGAAAAACAGTGTGTGAGTCTGTCTGAAACACACACAGAATATCTTGATATGCAAGACTGTGTATTGTTTTTTGTTCCCAGAAGGCAGAAATAGAGTTTCTTTTTAGTGTGTATTTTGTAATAGAGAGAACTTGATTTTCACTATGTGTGCAGCTGTGGAAGAATTTTTGTAAATGTCACAACAGCAGTTCTATGGCATCCTCTAATAGATTTTTAAGTTTAATGAAATAGTTTCTTGTGTCATCTCTATCCATCAAGTTTTTTAAATCTCTGTAGACAGAATTATTTTTATTCTTTTGTGTGTACTTCAGAAATTCCAACATCCAACTGATCGCCGGCATTGGCAACCAAAGCGCCAAGAACGCATTGGACATCAAGCCACTCCCCATCTTTGCGAATTTGAAGCCCCGGGGTTTGGTCGTGGAGGAGAATGGTGAGCGCGACCAAATATTCCAAATGGCTCGGCTCCTTGGACAAGCAATCCATTTTTATTCAAAATCAAAGCCAGTAAACGCATATTGTGTGTAGTTGTGACCATCCCTGGTCCATAAACAACTCATACTTGACCGTAGAAACATTACTAAATTATAGCCTGCTAAAGTTTGTCTGTCACTAAGTAATCACAACTCATACTTGACCATAGAAACATTACTAAATTATAGCCCGCTAAAGTTTGTCTGTCACTACGCTGATTACTTAGGGAAGACTCTATTAGCAATTTATATTTTAAAGACTTAGGCCCAGACATTATGACCGATGCTTAAAAGCATGGAAATAGGAATTATATATTTTAAAGAATTAGGCCAACTACTAAATATTTTATAAATAAATAACTGGGCTAGCGCAGTTATATTTTGAAGAGTTAGG
This sequence comes from Pinus albicaulis, assembly GCA_034641835.2. Lineage (NCBI taxonomy): Eukaryota > Viridiplantae > Streptophyta > Pinopsida > Pinales > Pinaceae > Pinus > Pinus albicaulis. The sequence goes on along the minus strand of CM076573.1, from coordinate 783,206,950 downwards.
CCCACAGGCTATGATGGATGCATATCATGGAAATAGAGATTATATTTTAAAGAATGAGGTCAACTACTAAATATTTTATACATAATAGTGCAAGTTTGATCGAAAATAAAAGCCTTAGGCTACGTTTGCTTTTATTCAAAGATTATATAACTAGTAATTACTTTTAAAGGTATTTAAAGATTATATAACTAGCAGTTGCCCCAAAAGGTGCAAAGAGAGGCCGATAGGATTTTCAAATAAAAAAAGTTGTACAAGAAAATAACAATAACAATTGAGACGTTAAACTTAAATTTATTTCTTAAGTTTATAATATGTAACTAAAATATTCATGAATGTCAACAAGATGCTAGAATATTAAATATTAAATTGATTATGTCATATTCAAAAGCAATCTAATTAATAGATGAGATGATATTTTAATTTACAAAAATTGAGTTTGTCAAAGACACATTTATGCATGCTAAATGATCTATTAAAAAAATTTTTATAATTAAGAATGCATCCCTTCTTGTAAAAAGTTAAAAGTTCAAATTCAAAAAGGTAGAAAATATACATCTAGGAATTTTAGAAATTTTCAAAATCTTAATGTCAATAATATTGAATTTGACCAAGGTAAGTGGTTAGATAATAACAAATAATGAATTCATTTTAAAAATATATATTTATTCTTTTTAAAAAACATAAATATATTCTAAAACATATATTCTTTTTTAAACAGATATTTATTATTATTAAATATATTTAAATAGTAAAATTTTTATTATAAATATCTATTTATAAATAATAGACTCAAGAATTATATCAAAAAGTGGGACACCGTATAGATTTTTTGAACAAAATTATGACACTGCATAGATTTTTGGAAAAACAAAAAAAATATGACACTGCATAGAGTTTTGGAAAAAAAATATTTCAAAATAAAAATATTTATATAAAAAACTTAATAATCATATTTAAAACCACAAAATAACAAGAAATTATGAGGTTGGATAGAAGTGATAGTGCGAAATTAACAAATTTTAAGAAGCCGTTAAAATTTCCAGCATAATAAAAAAGAAAACTATCTTTTTAGAAGTAAATAAAACTAAAATTTATAAGTTTATAATTCACCAGAAATAATGATACCTGATTTAAAAAAGAAAAAGAAAATACACATGTCAAGAGTAAGTGCCTTTCACCATACGACTATACTCCATTGGAATTTTGGCATGAATGGGTACGAAGCTCATACTACCACACTGCATTTCACTGAGGGCTTCAAAGTAGTCACGTGAATATCAAAAACCATCACAATTTTTTAATTGTGAATCGTATTTGATTAAAAGTTGGGCTGAATTTAGTAATCATGATTTAAATAGGGTAATCAAAATGATAAGAAAATAAGAATTTAGCAGTTCTGGAAATGATTAAAGAATACAAAAAATATTAGCATTACCTCTCCTACTGCTTGCCGATAGAGTTCATCAAAAAACTCCTCCTGAATGTCATCATCTGCAACATCTTTATTTGGGTCCTCTGATCCAACATCTCCATCTACCATAACATCTGTGCATTGGTGCAAAGAAGGAACTTTAATCAAGCGTCAAAACCCAGACAAAGGCCAGTAAATTTTCAGATTTTTTGCCCTTGAAAAGGAAGAAGTTGTTGGGAAAGTGGCCAAGGAAACCTCGCTCACTGTCAGGTAAAACAGGGCAAGAACCAATGATTCATTGGTTCGTTGATGAGGTAGACAGTGTTTAGTGACGAAGTTCACAAAGGGTTCTGTCGTCGGCCAGGTTTCATTATTGATCTGATCCACCCCACCTACGTGTAATGTCAAAAAAAAAAAAAGGATGAGATCGTGTGAGAAGTTCGGCTATTTTGGCCTTGAGAGAGTAAGCAACCAATGGGGCCTTAGTTCAGCGATTAAGTAAAATAGGGTAAGGAGCCAAATGGACTTGAGCTTAATCTGATTCTAGATTTGGATCGTCCGTGGCCTGGTGACAAAGTCAATATATCAAAATTATACTCATTTAACCTACTTTCAAAAAAACACTAAATATAAAAAAAAATACCAAATTGATGCTTAATTTGTATGTATTTAAGACATTTCCTCTAAATTACAATAGTCTATTTAGAGAAAACAAAGAAACAAGAAAAACATCGTAGCTATTTATTATTTTCCAGATGTTATGGAATTTCTATAATAAATAAAATTAAAGATGTATACGTTTTTGTTAACACGGGACACTCCATAGAAAGGTGGAAAGTGTTTTTTTAGTTTGTATTTAAGTATATGTATATTTATAAAAATATTTTGAAAAAATAAATATATTTTATCTTTATTTTTGTGATTTGTTTGAGACAGATCCGAAGGCAAGCCAGACAGCAATAGTTTGCAGACACCGGGAAGTGGAGGAAGAGGAGATTTACGAGGTATGAACTATTATTTATCTTCACATTGAATTTTCTCCACCTCGTTGCCACGGGTTTACTCACAATGGTTTCTAGTAAATTTTCTGTTTGAATTTTCAATAAAGAGCTTTGGGCACTTTCAGTTGATTCACATGTTAAAATAGTTAATTTTAACATCACAGTGGATCAGGCCCTAGATAAGCTGCTTGGTAACAAGCTTTTTGTCATGACTTGACATATTTGGGCATTTGCTGATGAGAATCGTAAGCACTGTTGAACTGTTCAAGGAGGAATGTCCAATCCGAGTTATTTGAAGACGCTCAAATCTAGAAGAATATGGGAATGTTTTTGTCAAAGAAGAAATTTGAAACTCAAATTAGCTAGAGATGCTCAGCCATATAAGAATATGGTAAACTTAATGTTTTCAAAAGTCAGGTTAACAATCGAAAAACATTGACTATATTTTGCAACCAATTATAATAATAATATGAGATGTTTTTTAATTAGGATTCACTAATTCTGATATAATTATATCTATTTTTAGATATAATAACAATGTGTATATACATAGAAATACTGAGTAAAATGGGGCTTTTGTTATGTTCTAAAAATATCCAGCAGCCAGATTCTCTTGGTTGGAGAAATTGAGAAAAGCATTGGAAAAACCATCTAATTATATGAAAACTAATGCATTCAAATTTGAATTTAAAATTTACGTTCATTAATGCTAAAGCGGTCGAGGTGAATGACAAATTCACCTGTCATAAAAGAATATCTATGACAACGCATATGTAATAAATGATATGGACGTGGTAGGGCTTGAAATTTAATTCTTCGTATGTTTTCTTATTACTTACTGAAAAAACCCATCTTCCTTGTGATATTTTATATATTCATAATACTTTTTCATAGAACGAAATTTCCTTGTGGCTTTAATATATGAAATTTAATTCTTCTTATGTTTTCTTATGAGTTACTACATATCATTTTGGTCTCTAAATATCACAGTTGGTAAAATTCTATAAGACAACCATTATAGTGTGTTTACCTCTGATTCAAACTATGCTGATATGGTTTATTTTATTTCATGGAAAATATATACTTTTAGAATTTCTTGCTTGGAACTTAAATTAACTTGTTTGAAGAGATACAGATTCCATTGGCAGAGCTTCCTTCACTTTTTTGATCAATGATTTCGAAATACATCTGAGGAAGAGATGGTTTGCTAGTACATGAAGGGTTGTTCAGTGTTAACTGTTGAAAGCCTTCCAAAAAAGGAATAAAAATACCTTCTCAATGTGCATCATGCAATTCTTTAGAGAAATATCAGTGGCATCGCTTCTTTGGCCAGTTTTTATCTTATTAGGTGGATACATTTGCAAAATTTGACTACAGGATCACCCTTCCTCGTCCTGGAGTGAAATTTTAATCACTTGGCACAAAAAAACACAATGGAACATTTCTGGATAAGGCAATTGTTAAAATGGCCTGAATGGCAACACCTAAGTTTATTTCTTGGGAGATATGGTTAGCCAAAAGCAGAGCCATCTTTCAGAAAAAGAACACCACCCATAGAACAGAAGCAGCGAAACCCTGTGACCTAATGACGCTGGAGTAAGAGGAGAAAATTTTGTGTAAGGATCTTTTTATAAGTGATATCCAAAATACAAGAAGTATAATGAAAAGAGCCAATCATAGAGCATTATGAAAAATCCACTTGGAAGAGCATTATGATTCTGCCAAGCAGAGAAAGTTTGTATGTTTTTTTTTTACTATTCGACTGTAAAGTACAAATAAGATGACCTGCAAATTATTTATGGAAACCAACCTTGAATCTAACAAAAACCCAAAAAAAATTATTCTTATAAAACCACGTATTTAATGAACCGTTGATTCTAAATATCAAATGAACATTCAGTTCCATAACTGATCGAGCAAGAAGCACAAAGAAGTGGTGAAATGCACATACAAAACCAAGTTCACATAAAACCCACAGGCTAACTTTACCATACCCAAATAAAACACTTGAAAATTTTCAAATACCACAGAAATCACTATTCAGATACAAATAAATACGATGGTCCAAGAAGAGTTGACAACAACCAACCTCAGAGCCCAAGAAGAGCATTTCTCCAACCTCAGAAGCAAGGAAAAGCATTCCCCCGCCTCCTGAGACAAAGCAAACCCAGAGCTGGTAAGTTATTGTTATCTGCCATTCTTTTGTTGAAGTAATCCACAGCTTGGTCAAGCCCGACTGGGTGTTCGACAACTTCTAAAGATGATCTCCTCCTCACCTCTGTTAATACAGTGCCGACTATGTTCACTGGACATATTTACATGAAGATCGTGTGATAATCCGGAATCTAATAAACTGGAATATATGTTAAGTTCTACTTTCAGCGCTTATTTACTCACTAGAATCATTTTTTATGTGCATAGAAAGACATTTTGTGCATATAAAAGGATTACAGAGGAGGGTTAAAAATTATACAAACAACAGCAGCAGCAGAGAACCAAATAAAGATAATGCTTACTCGTTATGCTCATTGAATTCCCAACCAGAGTGAAGGGAAGCTTTATGGAGGGCTGTTGTCCATTCATCAATTTTCTCCTTGCCGTATCTACCCTTCAATTCATGGGTCATAGAAATGTTTTAAAGGTAATATCCTGGGGAGAGGAGTGAGGGACGTAGGGGAGGAACATGATGCTCCCAACGAGATTAATCTTTATGTATCATTTTACACATTATAGCAAGCTCGGGCCAAACACTGTGAGAACCAGAATCATAATGTTGCAGTTTATTTTGTAAAAATTGGAATCAGCAATTTCAAGTTCACAAAGAGTAAAGAGGAAATGGTAAGTTAGAAGATTTTTTACCAAATGGTAAGATAGGAAACATTAGCTATGATTTTTAAGATAGGAAACATTAGCTTTTAGATTTTTCATGAGATAGGTCACACGATTTACTTAGTGACAATTAGTCATTATCAAAAACAACTTATTGATGTGCCAAGTGTATAACACTTGTGAGAAAGGCTTCATCGGCCTATTACCTGGTGAGAAGGCCTATCGGCCTAA